>QKQZ01015205.1:0-10565 GCA_003595255.1 Solenopsis fugax
TTCCTTAAACATAGTAAATAATACTTGATAAATTAAATTATCGATAGCTACGGCGTATATACCACAGTTACCCTATAGTTTTTACTATGTATCTTAAGATACATAGTAAAAACTATATAGGCACATATTGTACAATAATATGTAACAAATCATACCATGATTTCGTCATGAGATTTTTTTGCTATAAGGAAAGTCATTGTGTACTTCATGAAATTGATTCAGATAATCATATACGATAGAATAAAAGCTATACAATTATGAAATTTATTTATAAAAGTAGTCTAATCTAATCTTTATATATTGTTGCACAACAATGTGTAACAAATCATGCCATGATTTCGCTATGATATGACATCATTTTTGCTGTGGGGAAAGATACTGTACTTCATGAAATTGATATTATTCACATCAGATAAGGATCGATAAAATGACATTGTGTATCATAATGTAATAAGGGGAAATTTCTCTTTTATTTGCAATACTTCACTCTTTTGTTGTAACTTTTTAATAAAACTTCTATCTATGTTTAACACATTGGCGCAATTTATTTGTTAAAATCTGAGATATCGTGTATAATATCGTAATCGCTATAAGGTCAGTAGATAAAAGTGTTGGTATTTTGATAATATGTTCTACAATTTACAATTACTAATTCGAATATCTATTTTAGGAGTATCTGTTTTAAAAATGTTTATTTTAAGAGTAAAAAAGATTGATAAATAATTTAAACTTGAAAACCTAGAAGGTATAGTTTACATGAATATATGATTTTATAGAAACAATTTTTTTATCATTCCATACATCCCTAATGTCTCAGATAAGTTTATTAATCTATTTAAAAAAGATTCTGTACTATTGTAAAAATTACGTTAACTAGCGTCTAATGTATGCCTTTTACCAACATATTTAATTGCTAATAAATTCTATGTGCACACAAACACCTCGTGCCGATTCTCATGGGTCAAACTTTGTTTTGAATTATTAATATTTGTTACACAGAGTCTTTAAATTTATCAATCTTTATTAAAAAAAAAAATGTTCTTTGAAAGAGAAAACATCGGCTCTCACATGGAAAGAACGGTTTGTTATTGCAATATCTAAATGAGGATTTCAACACATAAAAATTATTTTCAAATCGGTTTCTAGCTAAAAATTTAGCTAGAAACCAATTTGAAAATAATCTTGTTGAATTATTAAAATAATTATGTAAAATGTTCAAGTACAATGAGCAAGGCTACAAAAAGTTTTGACATTCTGCTAACCAATTTCGGTGTCCTAAATAATTTATCCAAATAGAAAATTTATCTAGATACAAATCTGAAAATAATTTTGATTGCTTGTCAAAATTATTTTTAGATTTGTATCTAGATAAATTTTGAAACACTATAGCCGTAAAAAAACCGTTCTTTCCGTGCAAGTTTCTGCAGAAGGTAAACTCACCATCGCGAGGGGATTCCTCTATTCCCCTCCCAGAATCACATCTCTTTTGCTTCCGTAGACGGAAATAAATCTCGCCCCACCTGGCAAAATTTCCACACTCGCGCATTCGTGGCGTGTAAACAACTTTACCTCCTGTGGCAAATCTCATAATTTTCCACATCCAGGCAAAGTTGTTTACGTTGCTTAATAATAACAGATCATTGAGCGTGAATCCCTTTTGTAATTTGCGTCATCGTAACAAGAGATTCCACTAGTGGAGGGACCGTGCATTAACTTCCAACGAATCTTATCGTTGAGCAAACGCAAGATGGACTGCGATCGTATTCAAGTAAAGCTTATCACAATATCTCGGACCGTTTATAAGTAGTCAAGAAATTTCACTTCTTCGGATAGCGGCATTACGCGCAGAGGCTTTGTTACTTCAAGTTTGTGCCAGTACCCGGGATACCGAGTTCGCGAACATGTCTCTCGTCGATTTGAACGAAATTGAAGTCTTCGACGACAAGACGGACAATATGGACATCATTAAGACTATAATCAGTATGAAAAATCAGGAAGACGGTTTCTACATTGTGGATATTGGTGATATCGTTAACAAACATCGCGAGTGGATTACCAAAATTCCGAGGGTTACTCCGCATTACGGTATGTCAGCTTTAAAGACAATTCTCTCGACAACGTCGCTTCAATTTGCCCCGAAAGAATTGAGGTTTCTCACCTTCCGCTAAAATTGATTTCAGCGGTTAAATGCAATCCTGATCCGAATGTAATCAAGATATTGGCAGCTTTAAACACTGGTTTTGACTGTGCGTCTGAGGTAAATCATTGCACCTTTTATTGTGATTAGAGTCTTCAATATTTTAAAACTTCTACATTACTCGTTCAGTCATGAAATTTTCGTTTTAATGCTTTAAAATGTAACTTGATTATTATTTTTCACGTCAAACTTTTTTCTTTAATTTAATCCTTTTTAAATTAAATTAAAAATTAATGGTAAAGAAATCTTTATGATCTTCCACATGACATATCCTTATCTTCCTCATTGTTCCTCCTGGTAAAAATAGTATGTTTATTAAACATGAAATTATTTATGAGAGTTTACGACTGTTTGATAGACGTTCGAAAAGTGTTGTAAGTGTTCAAAGAGTTTTGAACATTTATAACATTTTGAAACCATAGAACACTTTTAATAAAACATTCCCCGAACATTTCGAAAACACACTATCATAAACAATTCCGTGTCTAAATTTCCATCTTATAAACATTTCAATAAATGTTTTGAAATTTGAATTAGACATCTACTCAACAATTAAGCAAATATCTTATAAACATGCTATTTTCGCCAGGGCCTCAAACCGTGGGGCAAAATGATAATTAACTTAATTAATTTTAACACGTACGTAAATAGCAAGAGATCAGGCAAGTGATGCAGTACGGCGTGCAAGCCGACCGGATCATATTCGCGAATCCGTACAAGACCCCATCTCACATTAAGTACGCCAAGAAAATGAACGTCGACCAGATAACTGCCGACAGCGAACTCGAGCTTTTGAAGATAAAGGATCTTTACCCCGAGGCCAAGTAAGTGTGCGAAATTATTATGATTATTATTCACCATTGTAACTACGAATAGGATTCCGTCAATTTCTTCTTTTATCCTTTTATTCTTCTGATCGTTGTATAATAATTTTCTATGATAATCGAATAGGATAGTAATACGCATACGATGCGACGCGAAGGATTCGGATTGTGATCTCGGATTAAAGTTTGGCTGCGAACCGGATGATGATGCTGTGCGATTGATACAGCTTACGATGGATCTCGGTCTCACCTTGCACGGTTTTAGTTTTCATCCCGGTAGTCCGTGCGGGGAGTTAAACGCATTTAGCAGGGGCATCGGAATTTGCAGACGATTGATCGCGATCGCCAAATCGATGGGCTGCAAGGACGTGCAGCTGATCGATATCGGTGGCGGTTTCCCTGGTGAGAGAGGAACGAATATCGACAAGGTGATCACTTTTCTCACATGTTTTGTATTTCTAATTCATCCCACCATAATAGCCGGTTAATTCATTTTTTAAATCCCTTCAGGTAGCCAATATTATCAATGATGCAATCCAAGGTCTTGATCCTAGCATAAGAGTTATCAGCGAGCCCGGAAGATACTATGTTGACTCGGCTTTTACCCTAGCCTCGTATTTACATTCCAAGAAAACCGCTTTTAAAAACGGCAAATTTATGAGAATGTATTACGCGAATGTTGGGACGTACAATTCGTTTCTGGATGAAATAGTGGGCATCAAATCCAGAGTTCCGCAAACTCTTTTTGAGGTGCTTATATAATCTTGTCTGAATATCGTGTGCGCAAAATTTCTTTTTGTTGAATAAATAAAACAATTTATTGTTAATTTATGTAGCCGATGAGCGACGAGAAATTTCCTTCGACTTTATGGGGCCCGACCTGCGATTCGTACGACGTAATTGTTAAAGAGGCATTATTGCCGGAACTTCACATCGGCGATTGGCTGGTTTGGGAGGATGTAGGTGCTTACACTTTATGTCTGTGCACCGCATTCAATGGATTTCCAATCCCAAAGGTCGTACCGTTTATTAGGAAAAGTCAATGGTTAGTGTCACTGATATCTTTCTCCGCATGTTTGCCATTCTATCTTACATTTTTTTATAAATATATTTAAACAACACGCTTTTAAGTTTCTGTAAGTTAAAAAAAAGTTTATCTAAAGCATCTTGTACTTGATTTAATTTAATTATAGTTTTCATAACTTAACGAAATATTCTAATATTTTCAGGAAAAATTTAACGATGGAGATCAAACTGATGCAAAGAGCCATACAATGGAAGCCAATAGAAAGAGAACATTACATTGAAAATCGCTGACAAATTAAATTAATAATTAAAATAAAATTAAGTTAATATGAGTTCTTTATCGATTAAGTTAGAGTTTTCAATAATTATAACTTACTATCTCATTATCTATATAATCTCTCTCATTATATACGTGTAAATATATTGATAATTATGAATGTTTAGTTCATTCATAGCAAACAAAGTGACGTTAAATAACATTTTAATATCTTACTGATGTTTGAACGTCAATAAGAAGTCATTGAAACGTCATTTGATGTGATCTTGTTTGCCGGGTATATAGTGATGAATAATATTAATTAAGAAAAATATTATTCTTTATGATTTTATATTTGTAATACGAAGTGTAAGATTTTTTTTATATGTATATTATTATAAATGTGACGTCAGATGTGTTAACTATTTTTAAGTTTTAAATTATTTTTGAGAGAAGAAAAATATAAAATGTTTGATAAAAGAATGAAATGTTTTATGAAAATAGAATTGCTATTTATTATACGTTGTTACAACTGATGATTATATCAGAATCTAATTGTTTTAAAGCAAAATTATCTTTCATTAATCTTTATCAATAAATTACCAATTTGAATGATTATATCATGCGTTTATACTTCGAGATAGAAAACTACCAAATAACAAAATACTTGATACAAAAAGTAATCCTAGAAGAGATATCTTCAAGTACAAAAATCAAATATGTCTTAATTTATATATCTCGTTCGAAGATAAATATATTTCGTACATTAAATTAGAAAAATTATTTATTTATTGTTTATAATATCGTGTTAATGTTAATTCGACTAATGAAAAATCGTAAAGATCGTTTTAAAATTTATGCTAGAACATTATTAGAAATCTTCTAAAAATAGCACATTATCTTTATACTTCGCCAAGTTTTATAATATTTTGTATTTATATTGAAGTTAACGAGTATGAAGGAGATTAAATGATGTCGTCATAATATTATCCAATATTTTTTTACTTTGCTTTTTAATTATGTGTTAATAAAATATCACATATCGTTTTACACATTTTTTCATATGGTCTCTGTTTTAACAACCGTCCACCTCGAGTCTTCGATACATCGGGCTACTTTTAATAGCACCGAAGCTAAAAGATCGTTCAATATCTTCTGCGTTTACGTCGTCCCATCTATATAATAACAATAAAGGAATTTTAAATATCGAAATTATATAAAAAAAAAACTATTGTATTTTTTTTCCTATACTAAATTAACAAAATAATACTTATACAAAATAATACTTACTCGACTCCGCTTTGGCAAGAGCCTGGATTGAGTCCTTCTTTCTTTTGTGCAATATATAATTCCTCTCCGGTTATAGTATCTTCATGAGGCGATTCGGACGACAATGAGTCTCGCACCTTTTGCAAATTCAAATAAATAAATAAATAAATAATAAAAGGAAATTATAAAATGTTATCAACTACATTGTATGTTTTTTATCATTTTTTGCACCCACCGCTTCCGTAGCTTGGAAGACTCGAATAAGGTTCCTTCCAGCCAATTTTTCCAAATCCTCCCGAGTCCACATTGGTTCTCCCTCTCGGCTCTCATACAGACGATCGAATAGATCGGGATATTTGGAGACATCTTCCAATCCCACCGGCATTCTAGTTAATTTCAGATATATTTCGCCCGCATTCGTTTACTGGTTCATTACGTAACAATCACGTTGTTGGGGTCAATGTAATTACTTACGAGCTTACACCGTCGTAATCTCCACCAATACCAACGTGGTCCGGTCCGATAAGATTTCGAATATGATTTATATGTTCTGAAAATATACTAGTATAAAATTAATCAAAGCGACGCTGATATCGAATAGTAGATTAATAACATGTAAGTCACGTGTATTAGAACTGATTGATCGGCGGGATAATAAAAATTTGAGAATCACAAAGGAGTACTATCCGTACATCATTTCATGAAGTATTTTGCTTACGCTTTGTTATCATCTTGGGCTTTTAAAGATCGTCATGCCGAAAATTTTCAAGTGTCAATTTTTATCTCTCTAGTTTTTACGACTAATATCATATGTTGTGCTAAGCATTTGAAAACAGTACTTATGACATCCTCCATTGTCGCGTTCCTCGAAGCATTGCAGTTCACGAAGTCGCTGTAGAAGTTCACCATAACGACGCCGTTGTTCTTTTTCTGAAAGAGAAAATCGCGCTCTCGTTGTGATTTACGTGATTCTTCATCAGGGAAAATCATTGCGAAATATCGAAGACACTCACGACTAAGTGCAGGACATCATCGGGAACGTTCCTGTAGTGATTGCACACGCTGAAAGCGGACGAATGCGAGAATATGACGGGAGCTCTTGTTATCGCCAGGACCTCCCGCATGACGTTGTGAGAGACGTGAGACAGATCGACCAGCATTCCAATTCTGTTCATCTCGTAAACCACCGCCTATAATTCATATAAAGTACCACTGTTACTGACAACTGCGTTTTGAAATTTTCAATTGGGCTATTTCGTTCGACACAACATGCGATTAACCAGCGATAAAAATGGTATAGATCTGAGAAGCTATAGTTATATAATACAACGGAGCTTCGTACGTTCATTTTATTGTTATTTAATTAATTGAGTTTAGATATATCTCATCGATCTTAGCGATGTATGGCCGTGCTTCCTGATTACCGCGGGCGTCATTTCATATCAATAAATCGTTGACTCTCATCAATTAACAAAATACGTCGCGTAATAATTGAGGGTTTTTCGTCATTTAAGAATATGAAGAGAAGCAAAACATTACGCAAAACTTAAAAATAACAATTGTTATTAGCGAAAAAATTCTCACGTACCTGTCCAAATTCCGTCAGATTGTACACGTATCCATCATTCACGGTCGATGCATCAGCCCTGCCAAAATGAAAACAAAACTCATCGCAATTTAATCCTTTCGGTATTACGAAATAACGCAGTAAAGAAATAATCTGTGTGGTCGGAATAAAAATAATAGTGCCTACTTTGAGCATATATATGTATACACGCATCTACAGACGAAATATAATTTCTTTATGTGCCAATAGTACACTGAGAGAAAAAATTGTAGTAGTGGCAACTATAAGGGGACAACCATACAAATTTTGTTAATATAATTATAATATATAGTTAAGTGAACTATATTGTAGTTATTGCAACCAAGTTAATGGTTAAGAGAACTACAATAATAAAAAATAGTTGTAGTATACTATATAATATAGTAACTATTTTTTATTAGTTTTCTTAACCATAAACTTAGTTGCAATAACTATAATATAGTTCACTTAACTATATATTATAATTATATTAACAAAATTTGTATGGTTGTCCTCTTATAGTTGCCACCACTACAATTTTTTCTCTCAGTGTACTCAAAGAGTTGACGCTTATTTAAGATATCCGTATTCAATCAATCTTAATTAAGATAAATCTCTGTTTTAGACGTAAAAACGCTTCTAGTCGCGCTTACAGATTATATAAAAAAATATCGTTATCAGTTATTATCAGAGGAGAGATAAGAACTTGTAAAGTTCATGTGTGAGATGCAATTGAGAATTGATCATTGCATCACGCAATTTGCATCTCTGGGGATTTCGCATCTAAATAGCGCAAGATATTAATGCGTTTAATGCGTGAAAGGATTCTGTGCGCTTATACACGCCGCACCCGTACCGCGACGTACCACGGTGTGTTGCAGGTGTGAGTCAGGGTAACGTAACGAACCCCGAGGTCATGGTAGAGTCTCAGAATCGCCAGGCTCGAGTCGAGGGAGTGACCGCCCTCGACGCCTATCATGGACGCTATTTTGCCACTCCTCCACGTGGGCTCAATGTCGTCCGCGGCGGTGACCAATTTCAGATTGTCCGGATATCGCTTAATGAATCGCCTGATCACATCGATCTGCCGCATCGTCAGCTGTAGGGAATCCTTGTATTGCGACGTACATGATACGTACGCTACCCAGAACTGAAAAATCGCGTGATTCGCATGTTATTGCGCGTGCAAACAGTAGGCGGGATTAGTTTCTTCCTCGGAAGACAGAAAGTCCCGCGATAGAAGCTTCTTCGTGGTGGGGAGGGTTGAGATAATGACCTTCTTGCGGGCACGCGCAGCGAGGGATGAGGTGGCGGGCAAAGGCACGAGGAAGAGGAGACGGTGAAAGGGGAACGTGTTGAAACGCGAAGGAGAAGCGACGGCTCGAGATAAAATGACTAATCTATTAATTGCGGAGCAAATAGGTTGCGGAGCTCTTAGATAATTAATCTCGTGTATGGTCTCACATGCGAAGTCTCGTGACTCACCTGTCCACCCACTTTTCCCTTAGTCAAGCGAGGCAGATCGGTGTAACACGAGGAACAAGCATTTTTTCCCCAGGAATTGTCGTTGCTTAAATCTCTTTCGAAATGGAAGGCAGATAAGTGATTGTTCAACTTCCCATAGATATTGTACGGTAAATCGTTGTGGCTGCAAATAAAATAATCGTTGATAAATTTAGCTTGAGAGATCAGGTGAGGAGAGGCATAAGATGCAGATGCGATAGGAGCGTATGTTGCACACGATAATATCGATCTGCTGGTTCATAATTCACATTTTATGAAAAATTATAATAAGTAATTATTTTAAACGCACGCTGACGTGACACTTACGTCGAAGTTACGTCAATTTACAAAACAAATATATAAAGAAGATTGAAGGAATACATAAGAAGATATTAATGCGCAGTGGAATGAGTTTGTGATCGTAAGCCAATTGAAGAATCGAATTTAATTCAGTCAATGATCTTCGATTGACGTTATTCGCGATGTTTCGGAATTACCCGAAATTATCGGCCAGCATCACCGAATGATATTGAATAAAGATAAGTCAAAGTCATTTGTTTTCTTATCGACACGCCTCTCCGATTATACGATTAAATTACCCATCGATAAGAGGCGCCGAGTCAAGAGCATCTCGCCCTTTAAAGGTGTTCACGCTCAGCCCCACGGATAATCCGATCACAAGCAGAAGAACTGACAGGCAAACGGCGACGTTAATGTATACCATTTTCCCCGTGCAATATTTATAAATCCCTGAAAAAGTAACGAAGAAGTTAGAATTTTGTTTTATCAGTAATAAAGGAAGCTGCGAGCAGCCATTAAAAAAAAAATATATATGTATATAAGGAAAAGGTAAGTAATAGGAGCTTGTTTTTTAAAGAAAGCACTGCATTCAAAGTGGCAATCGCTGGAAGTTGTTGCAAAATATTCTGTAATAAACAGCGAATTTTGTGCTGACAATTGCTTTCTTCGAGGTATAAGTACTTGTTTATTTTTATTGCTCCTAGAGATATCACATTGTCTTAATTGTGTTCCCACAAATTCAAAGTAAATCCTTTAATGTTTATATTCCATAGATGATTTCTCAATAATGTTTAATTATAATTCTTAATTTTTTTATTAAAACGGGAAAATTTTATTTATCATATCAAGATATGTCTATTTACACATTGTAGGATGATTACTAGTCATTATTAGTATTTACTGTGTTTTTATAGAAGATGAATTTCAGTTTTGCTGGTAGCAGCTATTTTTACAGGTATATACTCTCTACGTAATTTTAAGAAGTATGTTAGATATTAATTTTTTGACTTTAGTCTAGCTTGAAGGCTTTGAATGTAGCTTTCAAATAATGTAATTGAATTTAATGTGTGCTGAAATGTGTGTATGAATTCGGTATATGAAGTTATATCATGTAGTGAGAGGAGTCGTAAGATGGTCGTAAGTTATTTGCATTGCGAGAGTAAGATTCCTCACGACAATCTCATCGTGGACATTGCATAATGCTTACTAGCAGCAAAGAAATTACTTTAAAGTTATTTTTTAAGCCAAAGAAATGATTAAAAATTTGTTTTTTTCAAATAAAATGTATCTTATAAAATGTTCATAAAACCTTGTTTTGTAGCACTTATTAGTGTGTAAGGATCATTAATTTGTAATTTTTGATAATTAAAAGTGCCTTTTATGACATTAGTTGTTAGTATTCAACACGATCTACCACAAATACATCCTTTTTTCTCTCTTCAGTAAATTGTAAATTACGTTTGTTCTATATATCCAACTTTTATTTATAAGATGATTAATGGAGCTCTATTATGGCTAACAAACTGGTATTGATCAGAATTATGTCGCATTAATATTTACTGTGTTATTTAAAAAAAAATAAAATGATATTCCATCATCACCTTT
>QKQZ01015211.1:0-13575 GCA_003595255.1 Solenopsis fugax
ACAGTTTTAAGATATTTATTTTTAATTAAATACCACTTAGGTTGGAATAAGATTTTTCAATGACAATACAGAGATAGTATAACTTAGGTTTAACAGAAAATTAAAGATACTACCACTTAGGTTTTGTACAATAAAAATCAAATACATACCACTTGGGTTATAATAGGAAAATTTTTCAATGAGAATATAAAGTACAAAGTAGTACTACTTGGGTTTTATAGAATTATAAAGATAATTACNTATAGAATTATAAAGATAATTACCACATGGGTTGGCATAGAAAGATTTTTCTGTTAAAATACAAAGATAGTATCACTTGGGTTTTGAAAAAAAATAAAAAAAGGTTTGATATGCGCGCGCGCGCGCGCACACACACACACACACACACACACACACACACACACACACTTGGCGCTTTTTTTACCTTTTTTGAAAAGGTAATTTTGTACTGATATCACGCGTTTCTGTAGTGTTAAACAATAAACTAAAATAATATGTACTTTTTCGTAATATTGATCAGTTGAAATACAGAGATAATACCACTTAGGTTTTGAAGAAAAATAAAGATTTGATATGCGCACACAATTTTAAGATATTATTTTTAAGTAAATACCACTAGGTTTGGAATAAGATTTTTCAATGAGAATTAAAATCAATGAGAATTAAAATCAATGAGAATTAAAAATACTTCCACTTAGGTTTTGATTGAAATCACACACACACTTGGCGCTTTTTTTTACCTTTTTTTGAAAAGGTAATTGGTTTTGTGTACAAAAAAAAGGTTTTGTACTAATATCACGCGTTTTGTAGTGTTAAACAACAAAATAATATGTACTTTTTTGTAATATTGATCAGTTGAAATACAAAGATAATACCACTTAGGTTTTGAAGAAAAATTGATATATACTTAAAACAAATTACTTATGCTGTAAATAATTGTTTTAATTGTTTTTAATCTTCATGTTATAGTTTATTTACTACCAACTTTTTCTAAAAGTAATATATAAATATCTTTAGCACCCCTAGACCATTGCTTTTTTATAACTTGCGTATCATCACATTCAAATTATTTAACAGATGATCCTTCTCTACACATACTTGTAAAATGACCATTTTGGATACATGAACCGTGATGAAATATAGCATTCATAACTTTATACTCCTGACCAGATATTAATATTTTACTTGTTGGAACAGCANTCAGTTAAATTAAATTTTTGTGGTATCTTCTCTTTGTAATGCGTATTATAATTATGAGACTTATCCCATGGATTTTAGAAACGCGGTGGATCGTGATGGATTTTACGGACGCGCGACGATTCGAATACTCGTCGGCTCTTGAATCTCGATACCTCTCGATACCTCGTGAAGTATCGCGGCGCGCCGCCATAACACCGCTAGTACAGCGGCGGTGCTACAGAGATACCGACGAAGTACGGTACGTAGCAGGTATGCCTAGGGTTCGATTTTAGAGACCACGTTTCTTTCTTACAAGCAATGTATCCAAGGTATCCCCCTCCTTTAATATGTTGTTGTACAGATAAAAATAAGGGACACGTATTTTTTTATACGTGCCCGTTTTCACTTTTAGGGGTGAAACACCCCTTTGAAAAAAATCAGGTTTTTCTTTCGAAGCGTTGAAACTATGAGAGATAGAAAAAAATGTTCTAATTAGAAGTTAAATGGCTTGAATATCACTTTATAACAGTGATTAAAAAAAGTTTTTTTCAATTTTTTTAATACTTTTCTCTACCACTTACCTGTTTTTTTTTTGAAAATTTTTATTTCTTTTTATAAGAAGAATAAAGCTTGTTTTATTACGAATTCAACAATGTATGATAAAGTTATGTTTCGACATTCCCATTTTCCAAAAATAATTAAAAACCTCTCTACACATATGATACGCGCACTTGTGCGGTCATATCTTTCCGTAATAGAAAACAAAATAACGAAGACTTTCGAGGACAGTCTGTGTAATTATAATGTTTTCATCATACACTTCGAGGACACTAAAGCTAAAAGGTGAAATTAAACATGTTTAGAAATTTGTTCAAATACGCAAAAAAGTGATATATAGAAATTAGATCAGAAGAATTTGAGACACTCGTAGATTTTTGTTTCAAAAAAACATTCAAAAACATGTGATATTTGCGGCAGTATTGCTATAATTACTCGTGCGTGGTGTAAACAATCTCTATGTTTGCAACATTTTTTTTACGATCATTACTTTTGTTATAACTTTGAACCATAAATTGTATGAACATGATTTGTATCTTTATTTATGTAATTTTATTACATTAATGTATTATTACAAAATTCTTCTTTTAACTAATAAAAAGATTTAATATAATGTTTAACTATGATTTAATAGAATAAATTTGTGTAAATGTTAAATATTTTTCCTTTCTTATTAATTTCCTTGTCCTTTAAAAAAAATTTTATATAAATTAATAAAAACAAATTTTTCAAAAGAAAGAAAGTTGACACGAATGACTTGTATTCATTGTAAAACAAGTTGAAAAAGTTATGAAAGAAGTTCTAAAATAAGTTATTAAAAACAAATATAGAATAAATAATAATTTTTTCTTCATAATTCGACTTTTATTGTTGAAAGTACTTCCGTACATACTTCCGTGACATATCATCAAAAAATTAGACTAATTTTAAGTAAATGTGACGATTTAAAGTAAATATCATTCTATTATTACTATTATTATTATTATTATTATTATTATTATTATAAAACTCTTATTTCAACATTCATTGTACTGTACTGATTTGTCTTCAATGCTCTCTCGCGTAGTCAACACCGTATGAAACGAATCCGTTTTATTGTAAAAAATTAAGCGCACGGGTGCGCGTATCATGCGTGTAGAGAGGTTTCTAATTATTTTTGGAAAATGGGAATATCGGGACATAACTTTATCATACATCGTTGAATTCGTAATAAAACAAGCTTTATTTTTCTTATAAAAAAAATAAAAATTTTCAAAAAACAGATAAGTTGATAGTGTCTTTAATAAGACCGGTGCTTGGCACGTGTTTCTTGTTTCCTTAATAGTGGACTGTATATTAACTTTCTTATCAATTCGTTTATTGCGTCTTCTACAATAGCTCGTTCTTACACGAGGACAACTCTCTTCTTCTTCACATGTCGCACGCGCTCGCAGTGTTCGCACACTTCATGCTTTCTCTCTCACTGCTCGTCGGACGAATCCGATCACACCGGTGGACGGCAGTAACCAATCGTATCAGCGCTGACTCAAACAACCTATCAACATAGTAGCCGCGGCGCACGCATGCTCTTCCGGGGAACAATCACGGCGCGAATAATGAATCAAGAAATCAAGCACACTTTAACATACCGTGCGCCTTGCTGAGCTGTGGCTAGCAACGCAAACTAAACTTAATTTTAACCTTAAAACACATACAAACTTATAACCAGGATTGATTAACGCTTTACAAAACTCAATACATATCAATAGGAATTTACGCAACCACGTCGTTATTTGAACAGTTTTCTATAGATAATATACATAGCTTTACTGCGGGACGTTTGTATTCTCCGGTGGCTGTTTTAATTATAGCCTTCCTGACGACTTTGTCAGCTCCTGGAAGAATCTCCTTTACTCTACCGAGTGCGCATTTCAAAGGCGGTAAGTTGTCTTCTCTACAAAGGACCAGCTGCCCGACTTGGATTTGAGGTCCATCATTTGACAACCATTTATTGCGACGTTGCAAATTAAACAAATATTCGGAAGACCATCTCTTCCATAAATGCTGGCGCATCGCTCAATCATTTGCCATCTTGACAATCTTCCAATCGTTACATTCGCTAGATCCAACTCCGGATATGATGTTAAGGTACTGCCTACAAGAAAATGACCTGGAGACAAATAATGTAGATCATTAGGATCAGCTAACATTGCAATCAAAGGCGAATTCAAAATAGCTTCTATTTGATTAACTAAGGTAGAAACTTCCTCAAACATCATAGACGCATCTGCAATCTTATAAAAATGGGCCTTGAAAGACTTCACTGCGCTCTCCGATAGACCTTCAAAGTGAGATGCATGAGCGGGAGTAAAATGTCATTTAATTCCTTCGGAATCCGAGAACTCGATAACATTACGTCCTTGGGATAAAAGTTCTCTGTATCTGTTTAACTCCCGATTAGCTCCCACAAAATTAGTGCCATTGTCGCTATGTACATTAGCCGGTCTTCCTTGACGGCTGACAAAACGTTTAAATGCATTTAAAAATGCCTCCGTGCTTAAATCTGAAACAATTTCCAAATGAATAGTCTTGACTGCCATACAGACAAATATTGCAACATATGCCTTAAGTCGTTTAATTCCTCGCCCCTTGCTTGGACGTATGTAAATGGGGCCACAAAAATCAACTCCCGTATTGATAAATGGCCTTGCTGGCGTTACTCTCTCTATAGGCAGATCGCCCATTATCTGCTGAGAAAACCGCGGCCTTGCTCTAAAGCATTTAACACACTTACGTATTAATTTCTTAACCGTGCTGCGCACCCTAAGCGGCCAATATAATTGACGGACCGCCGCCAATGTAGCGTCCGCGCCCGCATGATAATGCCTTACATGTTCATGTATGATTATCAATTTCGTTAGTTTTGAATGATGCGATAATACTAACTGATGTTTAATGTCGTACCCTAAATCTGCATGCCGCAGTCTACCACCTACACGCAGTAAATCTTCATTGTCTAAGAAAGGATTAAAATACTTTAAACTACTACTCTTAGGTATCGCCTTATTTGAACGTAAAGCTTGTATCTCTGATTGGAAGGCTGATAGCTGCTCCATTCCGATTAGACGTTTCTTGACATACTCCAACTCTTCTAACGTTAAGGCTTGAGACGATTCCGCCTTGTTTTCGTAGCGCGAAATGTATGCAAGTAGCCGTAACTCGTACGAGCTTCTGGAATGTAGAGAATCTATTTGTGAAATTCTCCGCTGACGGCTGGACTGTCGTTAACACGACTTGCTTGTTTAAAGAGTGAGATTGATCGGCTTCAATGTTGTTTGACTCTAATGTCTGGACATGAATCTGATCCTTCAGCCATGGCGGTCCGTTCCACCATAACTGAGAACGGTATAACTCTCTTGCATCAGACTCTCGAGAGACCAGATCAGCGGGGTTTTCCTTTGTACCGACGTGATTCCAATCTTCGACCGCTGATAACTCCTGAATTTCGCCTACCCTATGAGCGACGAATACAGGCAATTTCTTGTTAGTTGCCTTGAACCAATGTAGGACTATGGATGAGTCCGTCCAATAATACACCTTGGCTATATTCAAGCCTAAGACCGTCTTGATTTTGCTCATTAATTGTACCAACAATTGGGCGCCACATAACTCGAGTCTAGGAATTGAAACTGCTCGAAGTGGAGTCACTTTAGACTTGGCGCACAAGTATGATTGAACTGTATTGTTTTGACTATAACTTCTTAAATAAACGCACGCACCGTAGGCCCTCTCGCTAGTGTCAGAGAATCCATGTAGTTGGATTTCCTCCTTTCTGCTATCTGCAAAGACTCGATGCGACACACGGAACTCTTGTAAATATTACATATTTTCAACACAGTTGGCCCATTTGGTGAAAATATCTGCCGGTAGGGACTCATCCCAATCTAATTGCAGTCTCCATAACTGTTAAATTAATATCTTAGGTTACTATTATAGGCTATTACAGGAGCTAATAGCCCAAACGGGTCAAATATCTGAGCGATACAACATTATCCTCTTTGTGCACGTTACAGGACGAGACATCTTGATAAAATATTGAAAGGCATCCTCCTGCGGATTCCAATTAATGCCCAGGGTTTTAGCAATGCCATCTTTATCTTGGTCTAAACTAGCGTGATCAGTAATGCATCCCGGCATATCCTTAAGCAACTCTTTGTTCTTGAAAGCCCACTTCCTTAGGACGAATCCGCCCCTTGAGAGCAATTCTGTCACTTGATCCCGAATGCTGATAGCCTCCTCCATCGTATCCGCGCCTGTTAGGAGATCATCCATATAAAAGTCCCTTCGTGCTATGGCCGCACCCTTGGGGAACTGCTTTTTCTCTAGATCAGCCAATTGCTGAATCACCTTCGTGGCCAGGAAAAAGATTGGTCTCATAAGTTAGAGTTAATAATTCGTACGTTTTGACCTCTTCCTTCAGGTTCTTTCTCCACATTATACATTGTAATACCACTTGACTTTCGTCCAGCCTTATTTGCCTGTACATTTTGGCAATATCCGAAGTCATGATGTATTTAAAAGTTCGGAATCTCAGCAATATCGAAAACAGATCCTGTTGTATGACCGGGCCCGACATCAGAGCGTCATTCAGAGAAATTCCGTTGTTACTTGACGCGTCGAATACCACTCTTAGTTTAGTAATGACGCTTGACTCCTTTCTCACGCAGTGATGCGGCAAATAATACGGTCGCACCATCTATTTTGAACTGCTTCTTTGGATTTCTCGCATCTGTTGCAAGTCGAGATACTCTTGTATGAATCTCGAATACTCTTCCTTCAACTGTGGTTATCTCTCGAACTTCTTCTCCAAATTCTTAAGCCGTTGGATAGCTAGTTCACGGGACTCGCCGATCTTGCAAAGCTGCTCTTCCTTTACAGGCAACGACACAAAACGTCCCTTTTCATCTCGTTTATACGTACGCACGAAATGAACTTCGCAAATGCGCTCTTCTGGGGAACGTGTCGTTTGCCTCACATTACTCTCAAATTGCCAAAATCTGACGAGACTTGAATTTAACTGTTCGTTGACCAGACCGCATACAGTACCCTTCTGCTCTTGCTTGTGAGCTGCCAGATTGCCCGATACTATCCATCCCAGCAGAGTCTTCTGCCATGTCGGCTGTGCATTTGACATCTTAACTCGGCCAATGCATATGAGGTCGAAAAATATCTCTGCACCCAATAGCAAGTCTATTTTTGTTGACTCGTAGAAACCTGAGTCAGCTAACGTGATGCCTTCTGGGATCTGCAACTCATTCACATCGATCCGATCGACCGGTATAGCTTGGGTAATTCGCTCTATAATTAAACAATTAAGATTCACTGTGAAATTATTAATTCGAGACTTCATTGTTATCTGAACTCTTTTATCAGTTTGTGTCGACATTTCTCCTAAACACACAGGCATGTACATAGGAACTTGTTTGAGCGCGAGCCTTTTAGCGAAGTCGCTAGTTACAAAACAGGATTGTCCAATAGTGCTCTATCTAATACTTCATTGCCCTTGTTATCGTTTACCTTAACTGTTGTTGTTGCGAGAAGAACTTGCTTGCCTCGCTTAAACGACACATGATTGACGCTGGTTTCTACAACCTTTCCTTCCTCAGCGCTGCTCGCGTCTTCGGACTTAGGCTCAGCTTTCTTCGCTAAAGTTGACTCCAAGTGAAGTAATGTATTGTGCCGTTTATTGCATTTACAGCATGGTCCTAATAGACATTGCTTGGCCTGATGTGACGTGGATCTTAGGCAATTTAGGCACAATTTGCGCGAGCCTCTTGGATCCTCCTTTCGATCTCCAATTCTAAACAATCGTTGTACTTGTATATAATATGCTCTTCCTTGCCGCAATACGAGCACTTGCCGCTTGTAGCTATGTTTACTGCCGTGCTTCTAGCTTGCACAACTTTTTCTTGGTTCGAACTTACATTTCCTCTTGCAGGACGCGCCGAAGCCTCCAACGCCTTGCTATGTTGTGCCAGAAAATCTGATAATTGCTTGAACGTGGAAACTTCTCCCCTTTTGACAGTGGTCTCCCAAGCTTGATTCGTTCTTTGGTACAAATGACTCGTTATGAAATAGACTATTAGGTCATCCCAATGCTCAATGGGCCTTCTCAATGCCTTGAGCGCACGCAAATGTTTCAAAACGTTATCCAACAAACGTCGTAACTCTATGTGATTCTCCTTCATCATTACTGGAAGTTCAAACAGAGCCTCGATATGTTTCTGTATAATTAAGCCAGCGTCATCATATCTCTCCTTAAGTATCTCCCAAGCCGGGACCGGTGCATTTGGACACCATAGACACCGTGCAAATAGACACGGTGCAAATAGACACGATATTTTGGACACGGTTCCATCGTTCAGTTGCGCACCGCTCACTTTCACACCGCTCATTTGCCCACCACTCACTTGCTCGGTAGGGGACCTCGCTGACGGGGTGGCTGCGGGAAGGAGTGGGCCGTAGGCCCGTTAGTGTGTGTGTGTGGCGTGCGTGCGTGCGTGTCTGCGTGTGTGTGTGCGGTGCGCTTCTTTTCGTGTCTAACTGAGCAGTGTGCAAATGAGCGGTGCTCAACTGAACGGTGTGCAAGTGAGCGATGCGCAAGTGAGCAGTGCGCAACTGAACGGTGTCTAATGGAACCGTGTCCAAAATATCGTGTCTATTTGCACGGTGTCTAATTGTACGGTGTCCAAGTGAAGGCCACTCTCCCATGCTTCGGAATAATTCTCGTCCGAAATCTCGAGGGAGCCAATCACGTCGCGTGCTTCCCCTTTTAGCGCGGCGATGAGCTACTGCATCTTTTGAACATTCGGCAGCGTGGCATTCTGATCAATCATATTTTAAAACATATTGCGGAACGGAATCCTCGAATGATCCTGCAAACGTAGGTAATGCGAGGTAACTTTAAATGCTCGTTGATAGCGCTTCTTTGAATAGTCGGCGTTCCTTCTCTCGCATGTCGCGTAACGTGGCTCAGATTGAGGCCTTGGGTTGCGACCAACTTACTTTCGATTAATGACTCAAGTCTAGACTCAATTTCAAAATACTTCTCTTCAAACAAGCGCCGTTCCTCGTCGTGATTCGCCGCGTGCTCTGCTTCACATTCTATTTCTTCAATCAAAGTCTGTACGTCGTTGAAAATGTCCCACGTCTCGCTGAATTTGTGTAGCCTTTGACGGAGCTCGACCAATTGTGTATTTTGTACATCCACTCCTTCCAGATATGAAGTAAATCTTGTGCACTGAGCTTTAATTTGCGCTCTCTTAGCCTTTAGTGATCTTATCGGAACGGATCCGCTTAAATCAGAGCTTCCTCCTGAATCTGGCATTGTAACTAATAATTCTAACCTCTAATATCGAAACTCTACTACCAGTAATACGCTTTATACGCGCTTAATCTAATGTATAATTAATAGCTCTTAACCTCTATTATCTAAATTGTATTTTCTGACAAGGTTATGTTTAACACGCGCGCAATGTAACGTCGATAGCGATCTCAATTGTTTTTCTATCGTGATCTATGGAGACACTTCCTCCTCTTTCTTCCTTGGTCGCGAGTTATAGCAACAACAAAATGACGATCTCTCTAGAATATGCCTTACTTACTTATGAAAACGGTCTGTAACAGAGATGGATTGGCTGCGCTTCACGGGTATCTAATTTGCTCATCCGTTAGCGGCCTGAACCTAATACTCACATATCCTGAGCCTTATCAATGGTTTGGCTCGATTAGACGCTGAGACAATCTCCAGCAAACCTTATTTTCAATTTCCCTTTCTCGCCGACTGGATCCGGCTTGAAGGACCAAAAATGATAGTGTTTTTAATAAGACCGGTGCTTGGCACGTGTATTTTGTTTCCTTAATAGTGGACTGTATATTAACGTTCTTATCAATTCGTTTATTGCGTCTTCTACAAATAGCTCGTTCTTACACGAGGACAACTCTCTTCTTCTTCACATGTCGCACGCGCTCACAGTGTTCGCACACACACTTCATGCTTTCTCTTTCACACTGCTCGGACGAATCCGATCACACTGGTGGACGACGGTAACCAATCGTATCAGTGCTGACTCAAACAACCTATTAACGACATAGTAGCCGCGGCGCACGCATGCTCTTCCGGGGAACAATCACGGCGCGAATAATGAATCGAGAAATCAAGCACACTCTAACATAAGTTGTGGAGAAAAATAAAAAAAAAATTTTTTTTAATTTTTTGAAATCACTGTTATAAAGTACTCTTCAAGCCATTTAACTTTCAATCAGAACATTTTTTCTATAATAAAATAAATTTACTTTTTAGCTCGAAATATTTAACAATAAAATATGGAAAGTGACAAACAAGATCGAGTCGAGCGAAATGAAGATCTTACAATAATACGTCTAAATGTATCTATAATTAGATTTCATTACATAAACATATTTTGGACTTACTTGTCCATCTTCAATATGCTACAGTTCGAATTACGTCGATTACATATGAATATGATGAATATGATGTTAGTTTGAAAACGCAGAATGATGACACGAGTACATAATCAAGAAAAACTGTCCGTGGTAGAAGAGAGCCCGCGCTAAACAATGTCTCGATTTTACAAGGCGTTATCTGTCCTAGTTGATTGTGTCGTCAAAATCACATTATTCTGTGTGGAATAATTAACAGAAACTATTTTTATACATATTTTCTGATATACGAGTACTGAACACTGCAGAGAAATCAGAGTCGTAACTGACAATGTGGTGAGACTATAATGATGCTAATCTGAGTCGAGGCACGCAAATATATGTGTACGATGTGAACACTGCGGCGGTCAAATCTCGACTGAATATCTGTCTCGTATATAACATATTTTGATGTTTATGTGAAATATTAGCAAGGAACACATACACGCACACAATTTTAAATTTATGTGTTTATCTTTAAGCTTGAAGATAGACAAATTTATTATTATAACGAATCTATGAGATTTAGATAAATATCGTTCAAAAGATCAGTGTCTTTTTTCTGATTGATTCCATATTCCTTAATATGGATCATCTCTGACACTAATCTTTTGTGATAATTGGTTTCTCTGTCCAATATTTCTACTTCTTCCCAATTGAAAGAATGATTGTGTGATATAATATGTTCTGTTATGACTGTGTGTTTAAATGGATCTAACTTTATATTATTCCTATGTTCCTTCTCTAGTACATAATTTTCTTTTTGACTATCCGACATAAGACGAATCGCAATTTGTACAATTTATTTTATACACCACGTTATTATTATGAGAAAGCGAGACTTTATCTTTTTGTGGTTTGATAATTTTACTTAGCTTATTCAAACAACGGCATCCTATATTAGCGTTCTGTTTGTGTATTTTGTAAGAAATTGTGTCTGTAACATCTTTAATGTACGGCATAATAATGAAATTGTTTTTTTCTTTAAATTTGTTGTTTGAAGAGTTTAAGTTTTTATTTGAGTTAAAGCTATTGATGAGATTTTTAATTCTGGTATTGATTGATGAGAAAATGATATCTAGTAGATATCATTTTCTTATCTACATATCCGTTGTTTAACAATATGTCTTTACAATGTTTGATATTTTTAATATGAAAATTTGGATGTGAAAGGATAGCTCGGTCAATTAGATTGTAAATGACTCCAATTTTTTGACACGTTGGGTGATTCGAAAAGAAAGAGAGGATGCGTCCTGAGAATGTGCTTTTTTGAAACCAATCGATATAAATAATGTTATCACGAACAATTAAAAGGAGGTCCAAAAATCTTAATTGTATATCATTCTCTATTTCTAATGTAAATTTTATACGGTTATGTTGATTGTTAAAATGTTGAAATACATTCTCTACTCTTTCTTTAGGTAAAATTAATAAGATGTCAACATATTTTAGATATGTCACTTTGAAGTCTAGAGTATTCAAGATTTTTTTTTCGAGATCTTCCATCATTATGTCAGTAATGATAGGAGATAACGGAGATCCCATAGGAGTTCCGAATACTTGTTAAGTAACGTTGTCAAAATTAAAATATGTTGAAGTCAAAACAAAGCTGATTGCGTCCAAAAATTCATCTTTAGGGATCGCTGTATTCTTCTCAATGTGAGATCATCTTTTTGATAAACCTTCAATTGCCAAATCTATTGGGATGTTAGTAAAAAGATTTATGACATCAAAGGAGACTAAAATCTCAGAGTCAGCCAATGTTTTATCCGCTAATGTGTGGTAAAGCTCATAACTATTGTTGATATGACTTTTTGCTTTAGGAACACTGCCAGAGATGATTTGTTGAAGAAACGATGCAAAGGAGGGCAAAGCCATATTTACAGAGGATACAATGGTTCTGAACGGGCAATTTTCTTTATGTGTTTTTGGAAGGCCATATGCTCTCAGTAAAAGAGTGTTACTGGCCCTGAGCCTATGAAGAAACCGTTTCGAAATATATTCTTTATCCGCCCTTTTTTTTTAATTGTTCTGACGTTTTTCAATGGCCATGGTTGGATTTTTTCTAACCATTGAATATGTATTCCAGTCTATTAATAGGTTATTAATTTTATTGCTATAAGTAATTTTATCAATTGCAATGGTAGCATTGCTTTTATCGGTTCGTGTAAAAATGATGTCCGGATTATCCCTGCAAAATTTATTCGTTGTGTTAAGTAATTTTAACAGTTTCATTTCAACAGTACTCATAGGTTGTTTTTTGACCATAAAATCTTGCAGGTGAAGCTTACGATCCCTCTTAATTTTTTAGTCTCCTTTGAATCTAATCATGTTACCTTCTATATCTTTAATCATGTTACCTTCTATATCTTTAATCATCTCGTATACGGCATATTTTTTATTTAAACCCAAAGGTAGGCAAAAGTTTCCCCCCAATTGCAATAAATTCGAAAATGGACAAGTAAGTCCGAAATATGTTTATGTAATGAAATTTAATTATAGATACGTTTTAAATTTTAACATATTATTAAGTAAGATTTTCATTTCGCTCGACTCGACCTTGTTTGACACTTTCCATATTTTATTTTTTTTTATCTCTTATAGTTTCGCCGATATACGCTTCAAAAGAAAAAAACTGATTTTTTTCAAAAGAGTGTTTCACCCTTTAAAAGTGAGTACTGGTACATAAAAAAAAATACGTGTCCCTTAATTTTATCTGTACTACAACATATTAAAGGCTCATCAAAATCGGAGGAAGACACTTCCGTAGCGCACGGACGGATGCGCGTACCATGCGTATAGAGAAATTTTTAATTATTTTTGGAAAATGGGAATGTCGATACATAACTTTATCATACATTGTTGAATTCGTAATAAAATAAACTTTATTTTGCTTATAAAAAGAAATAAAAATTTAAAAAAAAATAGATAAGTGGTGGGGGAAAGTATTAAAAAATTTAAAAAAAAATTTTTATTACTGTTATAAAGTACTCTTCAAGCCATTTAACTTTCAATTATAACATTTTTCTTTATCTCTTATAGTTTCGACGATACACGCTCCGAAAGAAAAAAACCGATTTTCTTCAAAGGGTGTTTCACCCCCTAAAAGTGCTTATTGGCACGTATAAAAAAATACTTGTCCCTTATTTTTATCTGTACTACAACATATTAAAGACTCATCAAAATCAGAGGGGGACACCTCGAAACCATTCCTTGTTAGATTGATTAATTCTCTTATGCATTATGTAAAAATCTATGCCTAGACCCTAATTAACAGTTTTTAATTAAATAAAAAAATTTGTTAAGAAATATATTTTGTAACAATACACCCCTCCACTCGCGCGCCATCATCTGCGC
>QKQZ01015235.1:0-21879 GCA_003595255.1 Solenopsis fugax
TAATGGAGATAATAGGGGTAGCCATATTGTGTGTCGACAGTAGCCATAATACCCTCTTCTCCTTTACATATAGAGAGAAAAGGAACGTCATGCAAAAGGAAAAGTCTTGTTGTTCAATTAATAGGTACACGGAATGAACGGTTTTGGTAAAGCACCTAAAAATTTAGCTGAATACAAGTCTGAAAATAATTGTGCTATATCATCGAAATAATTGTGCAGCTCAAGTTGGTTGCTCAAATGTCAAAACTTTTTGCAGCATTGCTCATCATGCTTGAACATCCCTCATAATTATTTTGATGGTCCAACAAAATTGGTTTCAGATCTGCATTTAACTAAATATTTAAATACTTCTGCAAAACTGTTCTTTCCATGAAAAAATTCATATTTTGCTAAATTTTACATCTTATTTTTGTTTAACACTATAATATCCCTCGCAAATATAAACTTCTATTTAAAATGTTTCCATCAGTAAAATATTTTACCATTATTATTTTAAAAATATATAAGTTATGAAAATTTTATTACAGAGTAACGAAAACTTCGAAATTAATAAAGATGCGAGTCTCAGAATGATGATACGATTGACGTTTTAAAGTCGAAAATATTTTATTTTCCTTTTTCACGCGAAAATATCAATCTTACTGCAGCATCTAAAAATTTAACTAGATACAGATCAGAAAACAATTTTATGTTAGGCCATCAAAATAATTATGTAGGACGCCCAAGCATGATAATGTTGCAAACAGTTTTAATATTCTAGCAACCAAGTTAAATATCCTATTCAATTTTTTAAACGGTTCAACATAATTATTTCCAGACTCTATTTCAGCAAAATTGTTCTTTCCGTATATGTGTACATACTTGTGTCTAGAATATTTATTGTACTCTTAAAATTTTAGTATTCCCATCGTTATCCGTTTTTCGCATCTCGTTAACACGTAACGAGCAGGAATCATTGTTTCATCATTCTGTTTCGTGTGGATCGATCGATGCTTGGTCAAGACGAATCTGCCAGGTTTTGTTACGGTACTACAATATTTATCCGTTCGCGTTGGCAGTCGTAGCCGGTTAACGCGCGTTTCCCGCACGGTAACGAGTTTAACGTTACGTGACATCGCCTCGCCGCGAATTAATTGCGTCCGCGCGAATGCGAGTGCGAGTGCAGTGGCAATTTCGATCGCCGCTGCTGCTGCTGCTGTTGCTGCTACTACACTTCGCCCGTCAATCAATCGCGCGGAATTGCGGCCGGTGGGTATATTCACATACGTGTGTGCGTGCGTACATGGCGTGCATGCGTGAGTGCACACGCGCATGGCTACGCCGTTCGTATTATTTCGCTCCAAAGTCCGACGATTACTTTAATTAGGCATGAGATTACGGCGGAAAAATGAAAATAATGCACCGCCGATAAAACACTGACATGTGACTGGGCTGTATCGCCACGTAACATCGTGTGACCTTTTCGCTTGGCAGCTGTATCTCAAAGTCGGATGTCGACTTTAATTCAGGTTTGCTCGTGAATAATAATGCCGGAGGAAGACATTTGAGAAATGAAAGTTAAGTTGCAAAAGTAATATCCCAAATTAAAGAAAGATTACGCCTAGGTAGCAAGCTGATCTTATGTCAAAATGACATCTTTGATGGTATTTTGATATCAAAACCTAGTTTGCTATTTGGCCGGTATGGTTCATGATATTCTAATATCGCGTTTGTGCAAAGATGTTTGTTGCAAATTATGATAATAATTTAAAGAAAAAAGTATTCTTAATTTTTTAAAATATATAATTATAAAGATATACTTTGCATATTTTGAACACGTCTTTGGAAACCATTTGTATTAAAGACATTTTGTATTAAAGATGCTATACAACATGAGCTAAAAGTAATCGAAATTTAAAAATTGAAAGCTTTATTCTTTTTTTTTTCTAACCAACAACAAGAAATTTTGGCCGCGAATACCTGAATTTTGGCTTTGAAACCAACTACAAAGAAGAAAACAATGAAAAATTTTGTTCATAATGGTTCTTGCAGCGAAAATATTTGTAATGTTGCAGGTGTTTTTGAAAAGTAATGATTATTATATAATACTATGATGTAAAACGAATTAAAGAGCTCTTTATGAGAAATCCATAGAGATATACTCGAAATTATAATATTATTTATTTAAAAGAATACCATAATTTTTATAAAATCATGAGTTTTAACTTTTCAATTTATGATACTAAGTACCTTATTTTGCTGTAGTTTTAAGTAAATAACTTCAAACGAGTAAGTGGGTTCAAATAAACTTTTGCGAAAATATTTATTAAACTAAAAAAAAATTTCTAAATTTTAATAAATATTTTACTTCATAAGAAAAAAATGACTTAAATTAAATTAATGGTACTTGAACTAAATAAATACATTTAGTAAATATTTCATCAGTACTATTCAAATAAATATTTATTAAAATTTACTAATTTTTTCCTCAGTTTAGAGATTTATCAACATATATTTTTAAAATGTTATATAAAAAATTGTATTTAAATCTCATAATGTTACTTTCTTATCAAATTTGCAAAATACTATAAAATGCGATTTTATATAAAAATTAAGAGCAAACAGAAAATTAAAATTTTAAACCAATAAGAGAAGTATGCTTTAAACACAGACATTTAAATGTAATAAAATAGAACAATGTATAAAATTTTTAAATTTTTGGTAATGAGATATGATACATACATCCTTAATAGTATCTTATGTACATGTAAAAGATAGAAACGTGAAAATTAGAGTTTTGTTATTAAATTGAATTTTTTAATATTTTCTTATAAAATAAACTGATTTCTCGCTCAATTTGTAATTAATCTGCTTAAGCATAATTTTGATTAGAAGCTTATTTAATCGTTTAATAAATCGTAAAATTAAAAATTTATGAAAACATCTAATCAATTAAAATTTTTAACGTCAGGTTTTACGTAACGTTACAATATTAATTACGAAGCTAAAAAATATTGTAGCAATAAAGATAATTGTTCAGTTTAATTGACTCTTCGCTCAAAAATTTCGAAAAATGTATTTGTCCACAATTAATTCGAAACTTTAGGAATTGATGCAGATTTTAATTTACGCTCAAATTAACGTAAATTTTAATTATCAGAATTAAATGAAAATTTAATTATCACGCTCGACTTTCGGAAGAAAAGTATTTTAATTATAGTCCCTCCATAGCACAAAGAGTTCTTTAAATTTAACAATTATTACGATAAATTAAAAATATTAGTTTATCACGCTCACCGAAATCCTGTGTCGTTAACAGCGAACACCCGAACGCCTTTTTGTCCTCTCCTCCTTCCTTTCACCTTTCTGATTTCTCGCCCCGATATCTCAGTCCATGTCCTCATGTCCTGCGTATCAAGAAGATTATATGATTAACTATTTACAACATTGCATTGTAACTATAAAATATTCGTAGCACACAATATATAATATTTTCAGGAATCTGCATTAAAAAATAAGATATATATTCTAACCCATTTCTTCACTTTTTTATGAATTTATTGTGTATTTCACTCACGGTGTATCTTTCGCCTCTTTCTTATATAGTAATATATAAATAACAGTAAATTTATTGATAACGCTCATAATATAATATATGTAATGTGAAAATAACACTAGCAAAACGCGAAATTTGTAGCTATCGCCGCTACAAAGTCTGCGCTTCGGCCAACGAGGCGTCCGGCGGAGAGTCGACATTTCGATCCCTCAATTTACGCATTGAGATTCTTGATCATTAACATTGATCTGATTATCTTCCGGTATAAGAGATCCGCATTATTTTCGCTCCATCGCCAGTCTCCGATGCCGATTCGCGACGATACGCAAATCTAATACGGAGACGCAATATCTATTCTCTCCGCCGCGAGCAGCAACTGTTGTAGAGCGCCGCTAATTCAACGCAAGTACTACGTGAAGTTAGCGCCGGACTATGCGCAATTCGTAGCGATTCACGCCACATGCAGGGGCGTATCTACCTAGCGTGCAATGCGTGCATACAGACGGCCAAAGTCGAAATTCATTAAATTATATTTAAATTATGAATGCGATGAAATCGCAGTTTTAATTTTTATTTGTATTTATAACTAAAAATAAGTTTTTTCAAAAAAAATTTTAATAAAAATCTTATTTTGATTTGGAAAAATATGATAGTATTATTATTGTTATTGTTGTAATTATTATTACTGTTATTACTACTAATTATTATTATTGTTATATTATTATTAGTAATGATGATGGTGGTGGTGATAGTGGTAGTAGTAGTAGTAGTAGTAGTAGTAGTAGTAGTAGTAGTACAGTCTACTGTACTCATATTACGACCATTCCTTAAATGAAGAAATTCCTAAAAACTCGTTGCTAAAACTCAAATGACAATAGTCATCAACCAAAGATTACAAAAAATATCAATATTGTAATTAAAATATTTTATACTCAAAGTTTTGTATATTTAAAGATTTGTATATTTAAGTATAATTATATACTTTAAAAACAAACAATATATAAGAACACTTGATAATCAAAAAATTAAAAAAAAGCGGGCAAATGAGAGTTTGGCGCAGTTATTGAGGCGCAAAGGTTTAATTTTTTAATTTTAACAAGTACAAAAAGCAACAAATGTTTGGACAATATTTTTGATCATTTTCAGTGTGCAATATCATGTATGGTTAAATTATGCTTTTTAACAGAATCGCAAGACATCACCTACTCCTGTATATTTATATATTTAAATAACTGAATATTCACACTTTTGAAGCGACGAAATTATTTTTGTGCGCGGCTGTCAATTCTTTCTACATGTCTCTGGTTCTTTAATTCTATTTTTTAAAAAACCGTTCCATTCTCAAATTGGTAAATAACGAATACGAACTCGATGAATATGTTTATTTACATTATTCGCAAATTTTACACGAGTATCTAATTGCGAAGTTCGAATCTCGAATCGTGTATATAGTGGCGCAGGTTTAAACGAGTTTCGATACTACGCGAATCAAATAGCAACTACTTTGCTTGCATGCACGGAGAGCGCATCAGCGCATGCGCTGACTTGCGCTGACTTCAGTTTGCTTCAGTTAACCTGAAAGTGACAGATATCAGCTGACTGATCTTCGTTGGATTTTAATAAAATACTGTTATTTTCAAGATGGAAATATAAGGATGATCTTGTATTAGCTTTTTTGTCGCGCGAGAAATGATGTTAGCATGATTCTTGCGATAATCTCGCGTTTGGGATCGATTGCATAACATGACAGCGTGAACGTAACCTCAACATGCTGTCCGAAGTTGACGTGTTTATCAGCAATTATACGCTGGTTGATCCTGAAATTTATCAGCTCTGGGTCGATGGACATACTTGTGAGTGGTGGTCATTGCCTCTAGAGATGTGCGAATAGTTCGAATTCGAATTGAATCAAATAATTCGATTCGAGTTTGTTTTCGAATTTGAATAGTTCGAGAATTTCGAATCAATCGCTTGATTGTTTTATTTATACCTGTACTTTAAGACCGAAAAAATTATTCGGCGTACAGTTTCGTGAACTTGAAAAAGTATAAAATCGTACAATAAATATCAGCACTAATTGTAAGATATAGAACGCACTTTGTTTATATTGTGTTTTCACTAATAAACATTACAGACTACATATACTAAAAAAAATTGTATAAAATTTGTTTCAAATTTCACAATTTTCTCATGAGTTTATGGAGTTTAGAACAAAACTGATAATTGCCCCATTATATACATTCGTAACAAAGTGCACTAAAATATCTTCGATAGTAACATTGCAATTTGTACGATATGTATTCAATGCTTATGAAATGTAGACATGCAGACACTTAGACATATAGGCATGCAGCTTCAAAATGCCAGTAAATTACATGAAAACTTCTTAAAAATCACGTTTTTTTTCAGATATGCTATGTACACTTATTAAAAAAGTATTTGTTTACATATGCACAATACTTGCTCACTTATTTAATACCTATTATAAACTTTCATTCAATACATTATTTTTTGTGATTATTTTCTAAAATTCTTGCAATGATTAATTTTCTCGTCTATTTAAAAAAAGATTTGAAATGTCATTAAAAATATTTTATTACGTTTAAATTAGTACGTAATGTAAATTGGAGAAAATTTGATTCAAATTCAATTTGTATTCGAATTGAAGAGAAAAATTTTAGATTTTATTCAATTCGATTTAGAACATGTAATTAAAGATTCAGTTCGATTCTACCTTGCAAATGCTTGATTCGCACACTAATTGACTCCTTCGATTTACATACACGCATGGAATTATTCAATTCTACGAATCTAAACGAGATGATCTCTTTCTAGCCAGCGACGCGGTCAACATTCTAAATCAGCGGGGAATCTGTCAGCAGACTAATGCGCCACTCGAGCTGGTTGCGTCCGATATCCTCGACCACTATCGCACCTATGCTTTACTCGAAAAACTGCTTCACACTCCTACGAAACTCGCCAGTGAGCAGCTGGCCTTTCAGATAGAGCCGCAGACCAGTCAAATGCTCATAGAAATGTAAGCACATGTGTGATTTTTTAATCACAATTGAAATTTTATTATTTTCCTGTGAGTCTGATACAATTACTCGTCTCAGGTATTACGAATTTGACGATGTTGTTATACGCGAGTTACTGGGAAAAAAGATTACATCCAAAAGTAGGAAGGATATGGACGAGGTAGCAGAAAAAACGGGGATCACATTGAAAAGCTGTAGGAGACAGTATGATAATGTGAAAAGGGTGTTTAAAACTGTCGAGGATCTACCGGGTTCTCTCGCAACCAATATCAAACAACACTTCTTACTTTCTGAAGATCTCGCTAAGTATGTACATACACAACGTATCTTTCCTTGTAGAAACTGCAGTAAAACTTGTCTCCTAACACGAGTGCATAATGAAATTACAATAAGAGTTATGCATATCGTTTGTAATGTGATTATTAGCCGTTTTTAATTATTAGGCGATACGCTGCTGTGGTGTTCATAGCATGTCTGCGATTCGAAATGAATAAGAGAAAATTACAGTTTCTAACATTTCCCGATCTGTATCACTGCGCTAACAGTATGATGTCGTCGTGGACATACCGTTGCGTTGGATCCGAATACTTTGATACTGACTTGGATAGGGAATTTTTACAGGAATTATCGGAATGTAGGGTTCTTCTGGAAAACGATAAACATCACAAACAGTACGTTGCATCCTATATAAAATAACGAATATTCGTCATAAAAATCACAAAAATAACAGAGGAAAAAATTGATATGTTCCAGTTTGGTATGCTTTAAGCTCAAACCAATGCTTCTTGACCGATCCTATCAAGAACTAGACATAAACTTTCGTTCGTATTCGAGAGCGATACTCGGAATTGGATGCAACTTGCACAGATCACGGGAATTGAGATTTTTCTTTTTGGAACTGGTGGAGAGATGTATCGAACCTTGGCGACAGGTCAATTGGACGCACTCCGATCTACGGAATTTCTTAGCCATTTATACACAGTGCGCACTTGACATGGACGTACTTAGGTAGGAGTTGCAATAATTGATATGCAAATGAATAGAATTTCGTTTAAATATGAAGAGCTTTAAGAAATATTAATTATTCAATTTTTATCACAGAGAAGGAGAATTGAGAGATGCATTCGAACGTTACATGACAGTAGTGACATGCTGTCTATTACGTATGTATCATACATAATTATCAATGTAAAAAAATAAATGGTAATTATTTACATTAGCAGACACCGCGCCGATGATCTTCACCTTGACATATTAACGAAAATAATGAAATCTCGAAAATGATTATATGTAAGTGTATCTCGAAAATTATATGAGACCACTAATTAATTTGTAAGGAAAAGTTCTTCAGTACCTTCACCTCTATAACATATGTCAAAATCAAGGTCGGCACATATTCGCTAATAAATACCAAATAATTACCAACAAAATTATATGTAATAATATATATAATTAGAGAAGGTAAAAGTAGATGATAGGATTTTGATAATTTATATTACGATATTTATTAATTTTCTGTAATAAATAGTAACACTTCGTATGCTGTTGTAATTGCTCAGTTAGATATACATATATGCGATACGCATATTGCACTATCAACATTTTCTTATAAGTTATTGATATTTTCATTTGAGTGCGCGATGTGAAATTCTACAATGTGAAAGGCAGTTCGTATAGATACGGCAGTAACTCGGTGTGTTCATTACTACGTAACTATTTAACTGAAAGTTGATTTCATTTCATTTAAATCCAAGATGAATATTAATGAAACGACTTAGAATTTTTCAACTTGCATTAGTTGCAATTATAATAATTGGATGTCTTTTAAATAAAATATTGTTAACTACTAAAATATATATTTATATTTATTAACGTGTTATCTAATAACATTATTAGTATCATGTATATATATATATATAAATATACAGAATACACATCGCACATATTTCGCACTAGTTTATGGCTCGTTTTCATAATATATGGTACCAAAACTATAATTTGAAAATGAACTAATACAAGCTCTTTTATAAGTTTTATAGTTAAATAAACTAAAGATTATGTACATTTAAACGTGTAATTTAATTTATTTAACTATTACGAAAGTATGTATTAATTTTTAACTTATAGTTATACATATAAAATCTAATATTTTAGTTAACCATTATATTGGAAAACGAGCCTAAGAAGCACATTCGTTTAAAACATCATTTATACATTAAATCAAATTTATACTTGTAAGAACAAATGAAACTTATAAGGCAATGTTTCCAAAATATTCTATTCAGTGGCGACAGCGTATTATCTTTATTGAACGGAAATTTTTTGTACTTACTGTCACTCGTTTATTCTTCTGTATTCTATTGTTATTCATCGATATTTGGACGAGAGGTACGCTGTACCGAGTAGAGATGTGGTGAATGGGGTAGGAAAACAGGTGCGTTAGGAAAACCGTAGAAATATCATAATTTCGCCTAAGCATGTGCGTACGGTTCACTACTGCGTGACTCCTAGCAATTTGTTAACGGCGTTCACTATGTCTTTGATTTGTGGTAAGGCCGCGACCTCTAGCGATTTCGTGTATGGCATAGGCGTGTCAACTCCCGTGATGCGGATCACAGGTGCATCAAGATGATAAAAGGCTTCACCTGAAAACAAATAGCGTCGTTAAGCAAATAAGAGAAATACCGTCGAGAAAAAATAAATTAACATGAATTGACAGAAACCCGTTTCTAAAATTGAAATAGTTTCGGAATTGTTCGCGATTTAATCTTTTATTCAATGCATTTAAGGATGTTTTGACTCTACAATATCAGCTATTATAACTAAAAGTTATTGTAGAATATTGTAGGAATAACTTTTAGTTGATATTGTAGAAACAAAACATCCTTAAACGCATCTTAGGTTTATTCTTTTTTTTTTCTTAATCAACGACAAAAAATTTTAGTCGCAAACATTTGAATTTTAGTCTGAAACCAGTTGCAAAGAAGAAAACAATGAAAAATTTGGCTTGATAATGATTTATATAAGGTAAATGTATGGAATTATGCCACTGATCCGAATGATGCCTCCATAATTTATTTTGTGCCTGTAATAAAACACAGCTGATTAAAAGTGTTTAAATATTACCGGAAAGCAGTCGTTAAAGTATATCAAATAGCCCCGTCAAAGTAAATAAATATATGTAAGTAACATATAATGTGATTTTCCGTGAAAAACAGTTTCCAAAAATTCCATTTTGAGAATTACTTTTAACTGTTCACTACCAAGTTTATCCTTAAATTGTTACTATGATAATGTACCTGTAAAATCAAATAATTTTGAATTATAATACAAAGTGTTTTACACAATTAAATATGATAAAATAATAAATGAATTTAAAAAATGATAAAATAATAATGTATCATATAAATATATAGTTTTTGTACGATATAACAGGAGTGGCTAACACACAGATAGCGTGGCGTCATTTGGTACATATTAGTGACATAATTTGGAACAACCTAGGACATTTGCAGAAAATTATGCTTAAATTTTACATACTTAAACGTAACAATAGAACAATCATGAAATTAAAAAATGTTTGGCAATACTTTGAGATGTGACACATATATCCTTAAAATTTTACTTCTAATCAGTTCTAATTTAAATTGTCCGATTCTGATTTAAAATAAGTGCAAGTAAAAGCAAGTAAAATACGAGAGATATATATTGAACGAAACTTACTCTCGGCGATTCTCGCACTGACTTCCGCACCAATACCACATTGCGGCCATCCTTGCTCGACTGTCACCAAGTGTTTCGTCTTCACCACAGACTGTATGATAGTGTCAATGTCCAACGGTCTGAGAGAACGTAGATTAATCACCTCAGCCTCGATTCCTTTTCCAGCAAGCTCGTTGGCTGCTTCGAGAGCCTCTTCGACAGCCTTGGAATGTGCTACCAATGTCACGTGATTGCCCACCCGCTCTATCTTAGCTTTGCCAATAGGTAAAACAAAGTCCTTGGACAAGGCCTCATCAGACATAGGATATTGCACTCCGTACAATATTTCGTTTTCAAGCACCACCACTGGATCAGGATCTCGAATGGCTGCTTTCAGCAGACCTTTGGCATCTTCACTATTGTAAGGCGATACTACTTTCAGACCAGGACAGTGACTGTACCAGGCACCGAAACACTGTGAGTGCTGCGCCCCTACGCCCGCGGCAGCTCCGTTGGGACCGCGAAACACAATTGGCACGTTGACTCTGCCCGCAGACATGTAAAACGTCTTGGCAGCGGAGTTGATGATGTGATCGATCGCTTGCATCGAGAAATTGAACGTCATGAATTCGCAGACTGGTCGCAGGCCGGCCTGAAAGATATTATTCCTTGCGAAATATACCAATAAAAGAATAAGTTCTAGATATCCAAGCTTACAGAAACAGAGTTTACGTAAAGCATACTATCAACTTTTGATGGCAGAATGGCAACAAATTACACACAGTATTTGCAGGGCTGAGCAAAAAGTATTTCAAAATACAAAATATTGGCAATTTCGATTTGAAATATAAAATATAAGTTGTATTTTGTATTTCAAATCAAAAGATTGCCAGTATTTTGTATTTTATAATTCAAATACTATGATTGCTAATATTTTGTACTTTATATTTGTAATGCTTTTTGCTCAGCCTTGAGTATCTGTACTATCTGATGCTGCCGACAAACTGCCATCAAAAATAAGACAAAGCCTGCTGGCCATGCTATGTTAGCAGATTTGCTACAAAAATCGAGCAGGATTTATAGCTCATACATTTTTCCTGCTTTTAGTCTGCTGTCAGATTGGCTGGGCACACAGATCCCGTTTGGTTTCTGCTGCTAATCTGCTGACATAATATGTTAGCAGGTCAACAGATCTTAATCAGACACAGGTGGCTATGGATCTGCTGTCACTATTTGATCAAATTTGCTGCCAATCTGCGCACAGACTGCATGCAGTTTGCTATTGAAGATTTTAGTAATAATCTGTTGCAAGACTGCTGTAAATCTTGCACTATATCTTTAAAGATTCTGCCAGCAGGATTATGATCTGGTTCCTCATTCTGCTCAAATCTTCCAAAAGATTCTGAAGGCAGATTCTTACAATAAACTTGTATGTTTCTGCTGCAAAAAATTGTAGCATTCTTTCTTTCAAGATCTGCACGTTACTTCTGCTGAAAGAATCTCATGTCCTCCATTTGACTCAATTCTGCTGCAATTAACTGCACACAAATTCTGTTCTGCAGGAAATGCTACTAGACAGCTTGAAAGTTGTTCCATACTTACCATAGCTGCTCCAACCGCGATGCCGGTGAAACCAGCCTCTGTAATCGGTGTGTCGATGACACGCTTGTCCCCGTACTTCTTCCAGAGACCCCGAGAAACCTTGTACGCGCCATCGTAGAGAGCCACCTCCTCGCCGAGTAGGAATACCTTCTCGTCCCTCTCCATCTCCTCATCCAGGGCTGAGTTCAGGGCGTCTCGCACGGTCATCTAGCATTCGCACGAATTTCACACATGAGAGAGCACCGAGGTAGAAACGAGTGACCTTTCATGCCCTTCAAGTCTCCACTTCTCCGAATAATTATAAGCACGTGTGAGAAGTGTCGAGTTGAAAAGGACGAAGAGAGGACAAGAGAGAACGTGGTCGATCAACGTGGAAACGAGCGCTGACGTCGCGTCCTGCAACGTGTCCACGGGCGACCATCTGTCTCTCTTTTTAGGTTAGACTTAGACTAGGTGGAGAAAATTACCTGCTGCGCTGCTGCCCATCTCGACGTGGAGAACGAGCGGCGGGCGGCGGTCCTCACGGCGGTCTGAAAGCAAAGGAGCATCGTCGTGATCCGTCCGGATGCTGAAACCCTGGCACTCTTCCCGCCGAGCGAGTCGCAACAATGTGCACTCCGCTTGCAGCAGCCATCCCGATTCTCTGCGCTCGTCGATGTTTATTTATAACGGGGTTGGAGCGGGTGAGATGGAGGAGGCTGCCGTAAACGTGGAACGGGTCACTCGATTGCGACAGCTCGTTTTTTTTCGTATTTGCCGAGTCTTTTACCGTGAGCATGTTAGGTCGTTGACGGGGAAAGCGAATCGAACCGAAGGTTTCTCGCGCGACGAGGCTTTCCTGAAAGCGATCTCCCCTCTCGATCTCGGAGAACAACTTAGGAAATGTCCGAGAAAAATCCTCGTCCTGTACTATAACGCGGGCTGCATTAACAGAGCCAAGGACGCGCACCGTTCGAGACTGTTATGAAACGCGTGTCGGAGTTGTGGAGTTGTCGTCAGTCCGAAACGGCGCGGCGGCGTCGGCGGCGCGTTGACTGGCGTTCGAAGTCGAAGCGGCAATCCGCACGAATTGACCTGATGAAGCGAATTATCGGATCATTAGGCGATCGCGTGACAGATACGTAAAGCGTGCTCCTGCGTTGAATTGCGTCCCGCAATTGTATCTTATAATTCAAAGTAATTGCGAGATTCGAGATATAAATTAATTTTTGCCGGCTGAGTCCGTTCCTTTAATTTCGAGCGTGTACCTGCCCGGTGTATCTCATTATTTCTTCTTTCAATTTTTTTATTCGAAAGAGCAGGCATTTATGAATAGGCGCGAGTTTCAAACGCGAAATGCACAACTTGGAGAAATATTCGTAAGAACAACGTAAGAAGCGAATAAATAGTACTTTTTTAAAATATTATTTAAAATTTTTTAAGATATCGAAAAGGATTAAATGTGTACATAAATTTCATTCATTTGCTGCAACAATGTAAAGAAATGTTATTGCAGTATTATCATTTTTGAGTTGTTTGCAAAAAAAAGAGAATTCTGATGAGAATTTAATACACTGAAAAAAGAGCTAGAATGATATTTTTAATTTTCAATCAGTTATTACAAAATTATATTAAAACTAATATTATAAAATTTAAATAGATCAGAACATTCAAATTGGAAAATTTTGTTTTCTAAGTGAAGATTATTCTACGTACCAAATGAGCAAAGCAATATTTTTTTAACATTTGCAAAACATTTTTCGTAATAAAAAATATTTATGAAAATGTTAATATTAACGGGATAAATCCTTTCTTCAATAAAAAATATTTATTTTAATACTCTAAAAAACGTTTTTTAACATTAAATAATATAAAAATAAATATGTTCTTTTAATATGTTATTTCACATTGAAAAAATATGAAATAAAATAAATTCCAATAAGCATAGCAATATTTTTCAAATATTTTGAGAAACATTTTTCATAATGAAAAAGATATATTTGTACAAACGTTAAAATTAATGGAATAAATTCTTTCTTTTATTAAAAATATCTTAATATTGTGAACAATGTTTTCCTAACATTAAATAAAATAAAAATATAAATGTTCTTTAAAGCAAAAAAGTATTTAGGAATCTTTTTTTCTTATCTCTGTGAAGCTAGCGCTAGCGCTAGATTTATATATTATATTTAATTTTTTTAAATAGTGTAAGTTCTAAGATTTTTTCTCAGAAATTTTTTTGTAAATTTCCAAGCGATTACCCATCCAAGCTAAAATCGCTAACTAACGTTCCTAGCAAATGAAAATAAATTCAAATGAATTGAAAATTTAATTTATTTTAACCCATTAAAGCCCATAATCAGACTAGCAGAGATAGGCAAAAAATAACAATTGGAAACAGAACCGGAACGTAAAAAAACATTATTGACATAAAAAAACATGTTGCAGAATGCAATTTTGCAACTAATTAAAAACAATTTATTAAAAATGACTGTAGAGGAAAATTGATTGCGCTAAACGATTCTATGGGAAAAATTATTAAAGAAACATATATGATTTTTTCACATCATTCATATTTTGCGCAAAAAAATAAACAATATAAATAACTAAAACCCGCTCCTGCTCACGATCGGACTAGCAAAGATAACAAAAAAATAACAATTGGAAATAGGATAGATCATGAAAAAACATTATTGACGTAAAAAACACTAAAAAAAACTACTAAAGAAACATATACATGACTTTTTTCACATCATTCATAGTTTACGCAAAAAAAATAAACAATATAAATAATTAAAAAAATTAAATAATTAAAACCCGTTCCTACCCATAGCCTGACCAGTAGAGATAATAAAAAAATAACAATTGGAAATAGAACGGAACATAAAAAAAACATTGATATACAGAAATATTCAACTGATAATGTATAAATACAATTTTAACGATACTGCCTTTCCTGGTTGAAGCTAGATCTTAGTGCTTAGTTTATTTGCGTGAGTTTATATACCCATTCAAATTCACGAAATTGCGCGCTGAGTTGTTTTTTCAGACATAACACAGATCTAATGAATAAGAATAAGTAATATCATGTTTTATTAAATTGAATTCAATTTAATAATGATTGATGCTAGTATGCATCTAAATATTAACCCTTTTCCCCTGAATAAACTGTGATTATTGATATAAAAAGCACATTGCAAAAATCAATTTTGCAACTAATTGTTATCGGGAAAAATTATTAAGGGGAGAAATACATTTAGAAGGCTAGAAAAGAGGCAATTTTCAAGAATTTTTTAACTATTTAATCGATTGTTTCAAAATTTAGTATATTTGTTCCTCTAACTTTTTAGTACATAATTTTTTTGGTTAGAAAATATAAAAAAATATAAAAATTGTAGCGCTGCAAACAAGAGAGGTAGCGATGTGAGTTGTCAATCGGTGTACAACGTAGCTCCTGTTGTATTGATCTGAGACAAACAGAAAAATTTTTTTAAGTTAATAACATGTAAACGCTCTATGTGAACTAGGAAAATGGGGAAAAAATGAAAATTGAAAAAATGGCGCATGTTTGAAAAAAAATTTGAATTTTTCACGAAATTTTCGTTGTATTTTGCAATAAAAAAGTACTTTTTGTTTATAATTTTCATAAACATTTTAGATCACATAGAAGGTGAATGTATATATAAGATGTGTGTAAAATTTGAAGAGAATCGGTTAAGTAGTTTTTGAACCTTGTACACCAATTGAAAATGACGTTTCGAGAAAAACGCATTTAAAGTTTCGAGTAGTAGAAAGGTAATGTTTTCATCAACTTACCGGCTAGTCAGCAATCCCAGGCCCATATAATAATCCTTCTGCTTCTTCATAAAGCTCGTTTTGCTGCAAAAGTTGTTCCTTTTTGGCTATACGAGCCTCTTTAGTGCTATTCAAGCTGCGCCGCTCTTGCAGTTTTATTCGAGACTCGNCGTTTTATTATATTCGAGACTCGTCAGTCCGATCGGCGTAACTTTTGCATTGTTTCCCAATGGTAATGTTTAAACAAGCCATGTTTTGCAGGATCGAAGAATATCCTTCATTGAACATGCCGGCAGCTATATATGCTGCTATTTCAATAATTTTCAGCCCAGAATGTAATGAAACTTACCTGCAACTGGCTTGAAACGCTCGTTTGTAAAAACAATGAAAATATTCGTCCTGTTATGTATGAAGATCTTTTCACTCGAAATGCTACACATATAGGCTGCGTTCGGAAATATACACTGGTGTGCCACTAATACACACTAGCCGTTCGGAAAACACGATGTGTCTCGGTGTGCACTCGGGTGAGACCGTTCGGAAAACGCCGAGTGAGGCACACCGTGAGGCCACCAAACCACACGACGAAAAAGCAAGGGGAGTCGGTGTGAGCCGGTATGTGAGCGGGATTATGAAAAATCAAATATGATAGACATACTTCTTAATAAACTTGTTAGATATTTTTACTTTATGCAATCTGTAATAATGTTTAATTACATTGTAATTAGCGTTATTACAGTGTAGAATTATAATTTTTATTATTATATATACTGCAGTCATCATTTTCTTTAATTCATGATTTCTTACAAAATAATGTTTTCTTTATTCACAATATGTAATCGATTTGTTTCATTAAATGTATTAAATAAAGAAACTATGTTTTTTGTATTATTATACATATATTATTATCTATACCTACTATTATTATATTATATGTATATATATATATATATACATATATATATATACACACTAATATTTAACTTTTTTAATTTTCTGACAGTTTTGAATTGCAATTTAGGGTTGTGATTCTTTCCCGTCTTATTTTGAACATTGGATACCTGGTGATAATTCTTTCTCTTTACCAAGTTCTCTTAATATAGAGATAATAATTATTATAATTCAATTATTATTTATTATATGCTTCTATTGTGTGATATATAGTTTAATTATTATTTATTTAATTATTTATGATTTTAATACATTTTTTCTAGTAAATTTCTTAATTAGTATTTGAATTGATTGTATTTCTGGAAGATATCAAAGTTTAATCCTCCTAAGTCTACACTTATGTATAAGAAAATTAGATCCAGAGAACTTTTATTTGAATCCGTTTCGGGGAAAGATATTGAGAAAAAAGAAAAAAAATATAGCACTGGAAGGGCAAATCCCTCGTCCTCTAACTTATCTTCATTTACTTCTTCTTCTCCGTCATTAATGTATTTTTTCTTTTATAATTTTTTTCTTTACATATATTAAATTTTAATTTAAGAAAAAAGTTAATAAATAAAAGTTAATAGATTATAAAATTAACTGGTCGTAATTAAAAGTTAAATCATTTAAAATTGACTCAATATTAATTTAAAAGTTATTAACTTTTTAACTTTGGTGTTTAAGGTCGAAGTGGTAAGATGCCCGGAGATACGGGAGGTACCAGGTTCGAATCCTGACTGAGGTGATATTTTTCGTAATAAATTCTTTACAGTTTTTTCAGAGGGGAAAAGGGGACTAACATCAAAATGCAAGTTAGCATCGCCAATTATTAAATTATTTCTAATTTAATAAATGTGATATTACCTGTTCATGTTCAACTTATAGCTGTGTTATGACCGGAAAAGTAATTCGGCGCGCAGTTGGTTGAATTTGAAAAAAAGTATATAAAAATCACACAAGTAAAATTTATAAAAGCACTAAGATCTAGCTTGACTGTAAAAGGCGTTCTTATTTCAATTTGTATGTATTACATTAACGGTCGAATATCAATTTTGGTGTTTAAATTTTATTTTTAAACTAACTAATTAGTTATAAACCAGTCTTGTCTCCTTTTAAAATATAAAAGTGTTAAAATAAAATTACTGTTAATAATTCAGATATTTTATATCTCATATTAAAATATATTGAATAAACTAATGAGAATTTTTCGTATAATTTTTCAGAATTTTTTAGAATTTCTGTATAATTTTATAACTTTCTTAGATTTTTTATATGAATTAAAACACTTTTCAGAAATACTCAGGAAGTCTACACCTTTTCTCATAATTTTTTATACATGTTAATTATGAAATATTCTATGATTTCTGAGACTTTTTTCAATAATTTCTGATAAAATGTTTCTTATAAAATCTGATAAAGTTAAAAGTATTTTTCAGAAATTATTGGGATGAGAAATCTTATAATATTTCAGAATTCACATGTATAAAGAATTCTGAGAGATGATGTAGACTTTCTAAATATTTTTGAAAAATGTTCCAATTCATATAAAAATTATGAGAAAAATTTTCATCAAGATATACAAAATAAAATATACATAATAAGGCATAAAATATTTTATAAACAATTATGATTTTCTGCATATATAAAATTATTAAACTCTACTTTAATAATTTTATATATGCAGAATAATAGAATCTTATTACGTGTAATTATATCGTAGTTTTAATTATATATTTTTAGCTGCATTGTGTTTAAAATATTACGAAATACATTATTTTTAAATTATAGTGAAGGAATTACTATATAATGAAAAATACTGTTACATAAAATTTTATACATTTTCAGAAGTGTTCGTCGAGTATTTGTATATAATCAGGTAACGTGTCCTGACATTTTTTTCCAAGCAGCACACGATATTTATGATAAACATTTATAAATATTATTATTTATTTTTTAAATATTAAATATTTTATATTATATTTATGATAAGTAAAATAATACAAGTTTATAATATTTTATACATATTTTATAAATATTTTTATGATATTAATATTACATTTTTATGATCTTTTCTATTTAAGATAACAAAAATATTTATAAAGTCAAATTAAACAAGAAATGCCTTCCACGGTCGTAGCTAGATCTTAATGCTTATTTTTATTTGTGTGGTTTTACATACATATTCAAATTCAACGAACTGCGCGCCGAATTACTTTTTCAGTCATAACACAGCCTTAAATTGAATAAGAATAAGTAATATCACATTTATAAAAAATAATTTAATAATACTTGATGCTAACTCGCATCTTAAAAATAGGAATCCTTTCCCCCCTGAAAAAAACTGTGAAGAATTTATTGCTGCAAACGTAAATCGAAGTAATTCGACGAAATCAATTCGAACAATGCGAATGTATTAAAATCGCTCCAATTTCTCTCTAGATTTACAATTGTAATTGAAGACCTTTTCGCTATCCAATGCTAAGATATTCAGAACCGTAAAATCATAAGAACGATTTAAGATTGACAAGCGATATAATTACGAGAGCAGTGGAGTAACAATCTTAGGGCTAAGCATGAGAACAAGGCTCCCGAGTTCAATTTTTGATCGAGATCCTTTTATTTTTTCGTCACTTACATTATTTAGATCGACTTACCTCAAAGAAAGTCAAAATCTACAATTCGTCAAGGACCTTGCTGCGAATCTGATCTATACAGTTTCTCATGAAGTTTACATAGGCTTGTCCCATTTCCTTCCCGCTTCCTGATACCTTCTAAAAAACAAAAGTATTTTAATAATACTCTATATATTGTCGTTCTTGGCATCTTGATTCTTCGATAAATTTATCATTGAACGAAACGAATACCGTAAGACTGAGAATGGAGCCAATGAGGGAACTCTCATCGTAACGAGACAGCTTAGACAGCGTCACTTCCAATAGAGTTATAAGTTTGTTAATCATTCCTTTTTTCATTCCCGCTGAAATCTTTTCAATCATGTCGTCGATCTTGGCGTGACATTGATGCTAGAAACACGGACATTAACAATAGCAACATGAAATGCTGTTAAACAATTNTATCTGTTAAACAATTAACTTTACAACAATATCATTGTTTATAATGTGGAAACATTATTTTATCAACATTCTTTTACTAATATTATTAAATAAAATGTCGACGTAAATATTTTTCTTAAAGCTTTTTTGTTCATATAATTTTTCAAAATCTTTAATTAATAAAATTATGGAAAATTCTTAAAAGTTATGAAATATGAGGATTTTTAATGGGATAATTATCCGAGTTCGTACTTTAGAATCCGGGAGTATTTTTGGATTCAAATGGACTCGAATGTATTGAAATACGAAATGCAAACTATTCATCATTTTGAATTCGGATGGATTCATGTCCGCATTATATTAATCTCAAATTCAAATGAATTGAAATACGAAATAAGTTAGTCATCATGTTGAATTTGGTTGTATTCATGTTATTTTTAGATTTAAATGAATTCGAAAAATCTGAAGCATGAATTCGAAATAAATTCATTTCTAACCATTTCAATTTATTTCCGTTGCTGCGTTACTTGACTTCTGCGTACAGGAACTGATACTTGAATGGTAATCCGTGAACACTTTGTAAATACATATTAATTATACACTTTGTAAATACATATTAATTATAATTGATGTGGCAGTGTGGCATAAGAAGTTGGGAGTTTATTCTTTATGCCAAAAATCTGGGTTCAAATACATCCAGAACAGTATAATTCTAACAGTTAAACGCGTTCGTCACCTCTCGGAAGACATATAGGCAAACCACCAAGAGTAACTTTGCCCAGGAAAGGGTAATATCTTCTAATTGGGTACCTGGTCCGAACGACCTCCTATCTCATTCCGTCTTCACACTGCAAGCGATCGAAATTTTAGAGGGAGTCTCCTAGACCATGAAATGTGTTTAAGGATTAATTTGATTTTCAATTAAAAATAATGATATTGCTATTTTTGTTCAACTTAGGACTGTTTCAAGATTGAAAAGTTATTCGGCGCGCAGTTTCGTAAACTTCAAAATGTATTTAAAATTACATAATAAATATCAGTATAAAAACACACAATAAATATCACCTATGAGGCTTCTCGTTTAATATTTGTATTTTAACATATGGTTCTATTATCTATTTAACGGTTCTCTATTTAATATCTCGATTTATTTCTTTATCAAATTTCAATATTTAAAAAATAATACATAATACAAATTTAATTAAAAAATATGGTGCTTCTGAACATCAAAACATTTTCATTAAACATTACACTACGTTTCTTTGTTTATATTTTCAGATTGTTGATAGAATAAATAAAGATAAGTGATGATCATTCCGATAAACTAAAAAATAAATTTACTTTATTTAATTGCTTCAAAAGTTATTATTTACATTGTAATTCGAAAGGAATTAATTCTATGTAAATTGTAATGAATGAATTATATACTTACACGACTAAACTGAGCTTTGTTCATTTCAAAGAAATCGCAAGCCATAAATACTATTCGATACTGTTGCAGTTGAATCGAAAAATCATTGACTTTGTTTCTGATACAGTGTCCGTCCAAATTTTTGCAATTTAAATAAAAATTCGTATATAATTCTTCCGGTCCTTTTGGATTCCTGACGAACGAGCGTGCAAATCCAGCATATTAGACTGAACTGCGTGACATGCAGAATCCAAAGAATATTATGTACCACAATAAATGCACAAGTTTTTTTATGACGTTTTTTTATGAAGAAGAAAGCCATGAATATCGTTTACCATGATGACGAGATCACAAATGCGTGCACAATACAGTTTACGATTCGACTTGATTAATATCTTTGCAATAAATCAATATCTCTTGCAACAGATCGTATTAACTAAATTTCGAATTGTACATCCACACTCCAATTACAATATTAGTACATGTATATTATATAAATAAACGATCGAAGATAACATAAAAAAATAATTAATACAAAAGACAATATTTGCAGCAAATCGGTTTTTATTCTTTATCGGTACGATCCACCAAATTGAAAAATTTGAAAAAAATATCGTATATGTCATATGACTTATCCACTGAATTTTTTTAGAAATGATTAATTTTTCTATCAGAATCTAAGGCTTCACTAGNTTAATTTTTCTATCAGAATCTAAGGCTTCACTAGTCTTCATCAGTTTCTTTTTGTAAAGTGTCATATCCTGCGATACTATTAAGCGTAAGATGCTACTACGGATTTGGCAAACCGATTGTGACTCGACCGCTTTCTGC
>QKQZ01015239.1:0-23263 GCA_003595255.1 Solenopsis fugax
TTTAACCAATATTGGAATTGCAATATTGGTCCAATATTAAAAAATAATGTAAACACGATATTACATATTGGTTGTGCATTGGTATTCAACATTTGTCCAATACAAAAATTTTAGCCTAGGTCCGATTATTTTTTAGTTTAAAAAAGATATTATTCTTATAGCTTAATCTGTATTCACTATTTCGCATATAAGATTCTATTTCACTAATTATAGTTACGCATTATTTTACAATTTTTGAAAACGCATCGGCGGGATTCGAACCTAAGATTTCGGAAACACCGGAACACTAACCTAATACGCTGACACTAAGCTAATCGTATATTTGTAATATCATTAATGAAAAGTTATATTTGAAGTGAAGCTAATTTGAACAGGAAGAAACTTGCGTGTTGAGTACCGCGCGAACATTCTCACTAGCCCTTTGGTTATTTAGCCTTAGATATTTTTAAAATAAACTATATAAATAATTAAAACCTTTTCCTGCCCTTAAGGCCAGACCAGAAAAGAGTCAAAAAATAACAATTGGAAATAGTACCGGAACATGAAAAAACATTTACATAAAAAGCAAGTTGCAAAATCAATTTTGCAACTAATTGTTATAAACAAATATTAAAAATTGACTGTAGAGGAAAACTGATTGCGCCAATCGATTCTATGGGAAAAATTACTAAAGAAATATATATGACTCTTTCTCAATTGTTATAAACAAATAGTTGTTATAAACAAATTAGTTGCAAAATTGATTTTTGTAACGAGGTTTTTATGTCAATATAATGTTTTTTTTACGTTTTGGTCCTATTTCCAATTGTTATTTTTTAGTTATCTTTGCTGGACTGGTCGTGAGTTAAAACGTAAAGTAATTTGCAATTTGTTCTGTAACCAATATTCGCATTAGACTGTTAAACCTTGGCCAATTCACTTCCAATGAAAACGCGATATCGTGCAATCATTGACTCGTAATATTGGCAGCACATTAACGTTTCTCTTATAACCAATATTCGCATTAGATTGGGAAACCTTGGCCAATGCACTTCCAATGTAAGTGCAATATTATGCAGTTATTGACTCGTAACATTGGCATCACATTAATGTTTCTTTTATAACCAATATTTGCATTAAATTGGGAAACCTTGGCCAATACACTTCCAATGTAAGTGCAATATCGTGCAATTATTGACTCGTAACATTGGCAGCACATTAACGTTTCTTTTATAACCAATAATCGCATTAGATTGGGAAATCTTGGCCAATGCATTTCCAATATAAATCCAATATTGTATATTAATTGGCGTGCACTATTATAAATACATATGCAATTAATTCTATGACCAATATTGGCTTTTCATAGGGAAATATTGGCCAATGTACTCCCAACATAACCAATGTTTCGCCAATGTAAACCAATGTAAAGCCAATGTATTGTGCTACTAGGGCCTGTATTCATGAATTTTTTTCTCCAAACGTATTAGAGGTATTAAATCGGGATTTGTACTAATGTTTTATATATAATTTCATTTATAAAATGTAATTTTTTAATTAAAAAATATTGAAAAATTAAAGAGATATCGCCGGCATCAAATATGTTAGCTGCTGTAGCTGCTTGTGATACCCATTGTAAGATCTATACGGTTCATCCGAAACACAAAAATGCACTATATTCTTAAAATATATAGTTAAATCTAGTCTTTGTCGTAGCCGATTTTTAAAATTTGCGTTTTTTACAAAATGGTGCTTATTTAAATTTAAGAGTCCGAATTATCGCCTAAAATTAAATCGTTTTTTTGGCTGTTAAAAAAAACTAAGATCTTAAAAAAAATCCCTATAACAAAAACTGCGTATTTTCATGCTGAATAAATAGAAAATTCCGAATTCAATTTATCCAATAGTTTTATAATATTTTGGGTACCGATTTGAAAAACACGGTTTCGAGAAGAAACAATATCTTTTTAATTTTTTAATAATTGTTAATTAAAAAATTACGTTTTATTAATGAAACTACATATAAAACATTAGTACAAACCCCGATTTGATACCTCTAATAGGTTCGGAGAAAAAAAATTCATAAATATAGGATTATTTTTGGTGCCTCTAGGTGTATGTAATGCCTTAACTTTTCTCACAATTCACACATAGCACAATACTCATTAATTATTCATATTTAGCGTAAAACTTCTTCAATATTAGTTTTTTACGATATAAATAAATCTGTGACTGACACCTATAGCACATGCCATGCTACTATTTAGTCTGATAACAAACATACGCTCGATCTGTCGCAGGTGGTTGAAACGGGATGAACGCCTAATTTCACATTTTCATAAGTATTAGTTAATATCACTGAAACCATATATCAAGCCGTATCTTATTAATCGCCAATCCTGATGAACATTTTTTTCGAAGATAAATTACTTAAAATTTCTTATTAATTTAATAAAAGCGTGCGGATGGTCACAAATAGGGTAGGGGTCCTTCATCTTAACGTTTTATTCTCATATTAGTTTCATAATTTGAGATTTAATTATATTTATATTATTTACAACTTAATTGCTCATTATTGACCTTTTCTATACAGGGTGTTCCAAAACCCACGATAAATATTTTAATGACAGATTCTTTGGAAGATTTTAAGACAAAAATTTTAATACCAAAATGTCGAGGCTATAATAATTTTCAAATGGGAAGAGTTTAAAGATTACGAATGACAGGGCTAGAATTTTGGGATGGCTCCCTTGAACCGAATGCCTTTTACAATAATGACATTGTAAAAATACGCACTGAGAGTTTTATTCAGAATCTAATTCTGTCTAAAAAATTTAATATAAAACCAGATAAATATTTGTACATAATAGTTTAATATTTATGTCGATATTGATGTGTCAAATATGAAAATTGACAAAATGTCAATCATCGTTTATTTGGTTCATACGATAAAAATCTTTATGTAAGATCGGCCTATAAAGATATTTTTTATCATTACTAGACAGTGAATATTAATCCAGGTAAAATAATGCACGTACCGATTACATTAACCTGCGAAAATAGGCATTTTTTTCTGCGGATATAATGAGACTAACTGTAAGTGATTTTTATGGACAATGTTGCATGTTGGACACAAATTTGTCGCTCAAATTTGGCTATCACGTCATAATTTTGAGAAAAATGATGTCCCTGAGCGCGCGAAATTCTAGCCCTGTCATTCGTAATCTTTAAACTCTTCCCGTTTGAAAATTATTATAGCCTCGACATTTTGGTATAAGAATTTTTGTCTTAAAATCTTCCAAAGAATCTGTCATTAAAATATTTATCATGGGTTTTGGAACACCCTGTATAGTGAATTACGATAAAATTCTTCATTTATTTATTTTTGCGCTTTTATTCATGTTACAGACATTGGATGGTAATAGAATGTTGGGCAATTTTGTCGGTTATTTGTTCGGCAATAACTACTCTGGAACGCAGGATTCGCTCGAGGAAGATCCTCGAACTCGAGGCATAATGCGGAGATTCAGGCAAGTGGAAGTCGAGGACGATGAATGGATCCTCATTGACCGAACTGGTACATAATTTACCGTTCTTTTTATTAATGTACTTGTAACCAGTGTTGCGCTTAGATAACTTAAAATTTATCTAGATAAAGATAAGTTACGCGTAAATGTATCTTAGATAAGATAAAGATGATATGAGTTTAATTTATCTAGATAAAAGATAAAACAGTATATAGTTTTATCTAGATAATTTTCAGATATTATCAGATATTATTGAGCAAAAAACAATTTAGGATATGAAATATGTTCATATTTTTATTTCTAAATCAATATTTTTAAAAAACAAAAGTTCTTCAAATAATTGTACTAACAAAAAATATTTCTCGTTAAATTTGAATCAATATACAAATAAAACTCAAAATTTAAAATATATAAATATAATTCACATTATATAATGATTGACAAAATATCTTGTAAGTTTTCGAATTTATATAATAGTTTTGGGGCAATTTTTATATTGTACTATTGTTGATCGTAACTGCGTTTCGATATATATTGCTAATACTAAAAATCTATAGTTCACATTACATACTTATCTATAGATTTTCAGTACTGGCAATAAATTTTACAATTCTTGAAAAAATCTGTTATGATAAATGATAATTTGAAGGCTGAGGCTAAACACAATACTTCATTCTCGTTATTCGCATTATCTTAGATAATTTAAAAAAGATAACATTTATTTTATCTAAGATAAAGATGAAGATAATATACATTATAATAATCTAGATAAAGATAAGATGAAGTTATTTCTTTATCTAGATGATTATCTAGATAATTTTATATAGATAACGGCAAACATTGCTTGTAACTATGTGTGAGAAAAAGAAAAACATGGGACAAAGAGATTTTATAGTATTGTTCGTTTTGTCTCTCGGGAGCTGCTTGGAGTCGCTCCGAACGAACCCAGCGACCTTGATGTGTTCTTTTAGACTGAAGTTATATAGAGGACAATCGAAAATCGGAATTCCTCTATCTTAACTCAAAGATACCCAGGTCTGCTTAGGTCTGCTCCGAAATAGACCTAAGACAGACAAAACGAACAATATTTATAAGTATTAAACATTAAACATAATAAATTAAATATTATAATTCTTTAACATACATTAAATTTAGTACATAAATTTTAATTTTAATAAAAATTTTAATATAAATATCAATATAATTAATGTAATATTAATATAATTGATTGTATAATTTTCATGCATAAAGGCAACGAAGTAATTTTAAATGAATATAGTCACAAATAATCACAATTGACGATTGATTATTTGTTACTATATTTATTTAAACCAGTGATTCTTGAGTAGTTTGAGTAAATGCAGTAAATCTGCAAAAAACATAAATTGATAAAATCTCCCATACTAATCTTATGGAAAAAGTCTTTCTGTGGAATTGGCTAATTTTTAGATATGTTGTAGTTCTCTTCATTTTAAACAAATGTCTCAATGGACACAACTTAATCCTCTGAGCCGTTTCCGAGTTAGAAGCCTTGCAAGGTCCAGATTTAACACGTAAAAATGTAGGCTTTTTGACTCGGGATATGTGATTCTCGATCGAATGTGCGTGCTTACGGGTGTGTCAGTAGAAGTAAGAATTGTACGTCACTTCCGTAATATTTAATGACTCCAGAGGAGAACTCCAAAAATAGCGGAATTTTTCAAAGTTAAAATTAAAGCTTGAAACTTTCAGGATAGACTTTACTGAGTCCAAGGATCATAATAATGTGTGAGTTTAAATGTTCCTTAGGTACTAAATTGGCGAATTGCGATATTGGGCAGCGCCCAATCAAATCTTTCAAAAACATTGCATTAAATCGAAAAATGTTTCAGACAAAAGTTTTTTGACTTTGAGAGAGACATAAGATGATACCATTGGTGTATAACCTTAGCATTGTTAAGGTTAGGGTAATGTCATTTTGAATTTTTTAAATAAAACTGCTCATATCTCATTGCATATTCTTGTAGCTTACCTTGAGAACTTTCCCAAAAAAACACTATAACAAAATATTTTTTCATTAAGTACTTTCCGAGTTATAAGGCTTGAAAGTTTACAGCATATACAGTATGTAAAGGAGTACTTTCAGGAAAGGTCCTAGGATCATAATGATGTGTGAATTTAAGTGTTCCTAAGAACTAGAATTTATGCACAAAAAACGAGTTAGTACAGCAGCATTATAGATTTATGAGACGTACTATTTATTGCACGTGAAATAACAGTTGTAACACCAACCAACGAGCCAATCAAATCAATCGAACTCATCTTCGTCAACTGAATCCATCTCAACGTCTCCATTCTCGGGTTTTTCAGTCTCCTCGTCCTCTTTCACACGGAACTCTATCTAAAACTCGATTAAATCCTTCACCAAATCTCGGCCTCAGATGAATTAATGTGAGCAGGCAAGCTGGCCATATACCGAAACAATCTCGACAAGGAGTGTGCCGGCAATTTAATCTGCTCATAGCGGCCCGAGGTACCAGATAACACTGGCGATGTGTGCATAGCATTCAACGGTACGCCAGCTCGTCTTACGGCGCTGATTGGGTTAGCTTTACTTAATAATTACTGCTTTATTAAGCATTATAGAAAAAAATGGTTCAAGACTTTTTGACTCAGTTTTTAGCAAGGAATAACACTATATAATTAGTCGGCGCTTTTTAAGAAACACCCTGTATATAGTTATATGTATATGATTATATATCAAATATGTCCATATATATTAAAATATATATAATAATATATAATTATATACAATTATTGTCAGAACCCGCAACGCAATGCAAGTATCTCGTGTGTGAAATAAACAAATCCTGTAGATTATGCGTTACAATTGTAGATTTATTATAAAACACATAGCACACTTTGTTGTATAAGAGAATGGAACGGAAGTGAAGTGACCACAGAATAATAAAGAAAGATGAAGAGGAACATATGTGTAAACTATATCATGAAAACTGAACTTAATACTTAACAACACTACCAACCTCTCAAACTTAAACTTTACCATTGCTTAACATAGAAATCGAAATAACATAGAGAGGTTATTCATATAAAATGTCTGGAATAATTGTAATATTTAACACTCCTCCTCAATTATTACAAACATATAAACCACAGCTTTCTCGTAGTTCCTTTACTTTGGCTGCTCCCAGTGGCTTCGTTAATAGATCCGCGATCATGTTTTCGCTTGGACAGTATAAACAGGAGATATCGCCTTTCTTCATATGATGTCAAATGAAGTGTCTTTTTGTGTCAATGTGCTTAGTTCGATTTAACAGTCTCTCCTCCTCAATGAATTTCAGGCAACTCTGATCATCCTCGTAGATAACTGTTGGTGTCTTCATATTGACATTGAAATCCTGTAATAATCGTCTCAACCATATTGCCTCCTGTCCAGCTTTGCAAAGCGATACGAACTCCGCTTCTGTGGATGAAAGCGCCACGCATGGTTGTTTTCTACAACACCAGCTTATCACTGCTCCAAAAACGAAGAAAATGTGACCGCTGTTTGACTTGCGATCCTGTTTACTTTCTGCCCAATTGGCATCTGCGTACCCAATAAGGGTACATCTATGCTGACGTTACCAAGCTTCAGTTTAAAATTGATTGTGCCTTTTAAATACCTAACCACACGTTTAAGCTCATTCCAATCTTGCTGCATTGGTTCACTGATCTTCTGTGCTAAAATGCTCACGCTAGCAGAAATATCTGGTTGCGAAATAACACTGACATATAGTAAACAACCAATCAACTTTCGGTATTTATTGGTGTCTGACAGAATATCCGACTCGTTTATATCTTTTCCATAATTGCTATTCATTGGTACTTCTGAGATTTTAGTGTCAGACAATGAAAAATCTACAATTATCTCCTTAATATACGTTGATTGACTGATACCATATATTTCGCCTGCATCTTTAAAAATTTCAAGACTGAAATACTCCTTAATTTCAAGACCGAAATACGCCTAAATTTTCAATTTTAAATTTTGACTTTAATATTGACTCGACTTCTGCAATAAGTTTGTATTTTCTACTCGCAACGATAATATCATCGACATAAACAAGAATATAGCACCAATCGTTTTTAAATTTCTTGCGATACAAACAAGAATCTGTCTCACCTTGTGAAAATCCTGATGATAAAAGTATTGCGTGTAACGTCTGGTTCTAGGATCTGGCGGATTGTTTTAAACCATACAGACTTTTCTTTAGTCGACATACCGAGTTGAGCTGATCTTCTGTTACGAATTCAGGAGGTTGCTTCATGTATATTATCTCGTTTATAGTCCCATTTAGAAATGCTGTCTTGACATCCATATGGTATATCTCCATATTATTTCTTGCTGCCAATGCAAGTAACTCGCGAAACGTTGAATGCTTCACGACTGGTGCAAATACTTGGTCATAATCTTCACCATATTTTTGTGAATAACCTTGTGCGACCAATCGAGTCTTAAAGCGACGGATACTGCCATCTGCTCCACGCTTCACCTTGTAAATCCATGTGCAGCCAATTGCCTGCCTATCACGGGGTAATTCCGATAGCTCCCATGTCTGATTGTTCTTTAGAGACGCCATCTCCTCCTGCATTGCTTTAATCCACTGATTTTTGAATGGACTAGTTACAGCCTCGTTGTAGCTCTTTACTTCATCGTAAACGATATTTATTTCATCTATCAGACGCTTCGGTGGTATGCCCTTTGTGCTTCGCTCCGATCGTCTTGATGGAACATTGGTGTTTTCGTCGTTACCATAGTCTGAATGATATGTCGTCGTGTCTAGATCCTCTTCTTCACTATGATCCTCTTCTTCGTTATGATCTGGCTTATTCGTCGATTCTGCATCTGATGACTTCATCTTCGAGTGAACCTCAGAGATCTCCTCTTTAATGGGAAATTTCACATCTCTGCTAATGACTATCTTTTTCATTGAAGGATTGTAACATCGGTATGCTTTTGATTTATCATCATAACCGACTAGAATCATCGAAATAGTTTTCGGATCTAATTTTCGACGTTTTTCCGCATAGACGTAAACGTAGCACTTTGATCCAAATGACTTGAAATGACGAATGTTTGGTTTTCGATCAAACCACCCTTCGTATGGAGTGATCTGAACTGACTTCCACGGTAAGCGATTTTGAATGTAGTTCGCCATAATCACAGCTTCTCCCCAGAATCGATTATCCAAATTGGATTCAATAATCATACAGCGTGCCATTTCCATGAGCGTTCGATTTTTACGCTCAGCCACACTATTCTGTTGTGGGCTATATGCTGTGGTGTATTGAATTTGTATACCATTTTTATTCAAATATTTGACGACTTCGTTACCAGTATACTCGTCACCTCGATTAGAACGAATTATCTTCGGTCGTTTATTAAACATCGTCTGGACCAATTGTACATATTCTTTTAATTTATTGAATAATCTGATATTGAATAAATTCTGATTTATGCTGCAACAAGTAAACAACGGAAAATTTAGTGTGGTTATCAATAAAGGTTAGTACCTTTTCCTTGATGGTGTCATTGTTTGCATTGGACTGTAAACGTCTGTATGAACTAAATCCATACCTTCCTTAGATCGTTTCTCTGTCGCTTTTGGAAATGGTATTAGTGTCATTTTGCCTTGTAGACATGTATCACACGTCTCATTAATAGGACAATTTACAATGTCAGCACCTTTAACATATCCATCTGTAGATAAGCGTTTTACGACCTCCAAATCACGATGACCACACCATTTGTGTATATAATTCTTCGGATGATCTCTATCAATTGTCAATAGTATCTTATTAACTTCCTTCAATACGTATAGGTTGTCTTGTAGAACTGCTGTAGTAATTTGTACATCTCGATACAATATTCATTGGGAACAAAATTGACATTAAACCCATTTGCCACAAGCTTACGTGGACCGACAACAAATTTCCTTTAATTGAAGGTACGTACAAGACGTTTTGAATCTTAATCGATCGTCTTTTTCCATCATTGTTTACTACATGAATTTGAACTGTACCGATTCCCTCAATTGCCACTCGTTGACCATTCGCAAAGATCTTTTCCTGATGATTCTCGTTGAATTCTGCAAACATACTTCTATTGGATGTAACATGTGATGTCGCACCTGAATCAACTATCCATCCATGGCTAACTCTTGCAGTTAAAAATAGGAAATCGCTTTTCTCCGATGCTTCTATTAAATTTGCTTGTTGCTTGCCAGCACTGCTTTTTCCTTTCTCTTTCTTATCTTTCAAATACTTTTTGTACTTCGGACACTTAGGTTTAAAATGTCCTTTCTCCTTGCAGAAAAAGCATACGATGTCCTCTCGATTTTTAATTAACGTGTTAGTACTTACACGTAAAGCCATCATACCATTTGCTTCACTAGAAGTTTTATCTTTACGTTTGTTCCATTCATCTAATAAACGTTGCTCTACTGCGGCCGTTGTCAAATTGGTTTCTCTTGACTCTAACGCTGTCACCAAAGTATCATAACTTCCTGGTAAACTACCCAATAGAANTCTGGTAAACTACCCAGTAGAACTGCGACATGCCAATCTTCCGTTTTCAGATCCTTACCAATGTCGTTCATTTGTTGAAACGCTTCGGCTATGCGTGCGACGTGCATTTTCAAATCTGCGCCTTCTTCTAGTTTCATACTCATAAGACGCTTTATTAGTCGAACCAAACTGTTAACGTTACTCTTCTCGTGATACGTTTTCAGGGCATCCCATGCAGATTTAGCAGTTTTCGTTTTTCGAATAAGTATCAGCTGCTCATCTTCCACGTTCAATCCGATGGTCGCATATGCAAGAGAATCTTTCTTTCTTCATGCTTCCGTTTCAGGATCCGGTGAATTTGCTATAACGGTTTCCCACGCACCTTCCTTCGTCAAGAGCAATTGCATCTTGATCTTCCATACGAAATAGTTCGCATTATTTAGTTTGGTTATGGCGTACTTTGTATCGACGCTGTACATTTTTCTACTGTCTTATTTCGAGACTAGGCCCATAACCTGTTAGAACCAGCGACGCAATGCAAGTATCTCGTGTGTGAAATAAACAAACCCTGTGGATTATGCGTTACAATTGTAGATTTATTATAAAACACATAGCACACTTCGTTGTATAAGAGAATGGAACGGAAGTGAAGTGACCACAGAATAATAAAGAAAGATGAAGAGGAACATATGTGTAAACTATATCATGAAAACTGAACTTAATACTTAACAACACTACCAACCTCTCAAACTTAAACTTTACCATTGCTTAACATAGAAATCTAAATAACATAGAGAGGTTATTCATATAAAATGTCTGGAATAATTACAATATTTAACAATTATATACCCAAGCAGAACCGGGAGTCATCACGTCAAAATGATGTCAAAGTGACTGCAAAATGATCATTAAAAGTCAATCACGATTCACTTTGATGTTATTTTGATATTATTATGACTCGTTATTCCACTTGGATATAATCGTACATAATTATATGTATATCAAGAGACGCGGTCGCGTATCGCACCAAGTGAAACACGTAGCGAGAGACCGCGTCTCTTTACACGAGTCAGCGACTTCCAAGCATTCGAGATTATCATATCTCAGTAACGGCTGAACCGATCATGTTCTGAGTAATCTCAAACGATAGGTGGGATAAAATTATTATTATTTAATTATTTTCATTTTTCCTTTTCATGCCCTACACGCGGAGCTATCGCGGTGCAAAGTCAAAGTTTCGACTTTTTCATGTAAGAAACGTCATCGCCTCAGGAATTCTCCTTTTCACATTTTCGACGCGAGAAGCGCTCGTTTACATACTTCATTTCATCAAGATGACGGCTGTCAGATGGTGTTGACAGCTGTCAGATGGTGTTAATTAAATGAAGTGTGTAGCGAGCACTCGTCTCGCTACATCTTCAGGAAAAAAAATTTCCCTTATTTTCAAATTATTCATTGTAAATATGGTAATTCTTTTATAGATACATGTATAGTAGGTATAAGAACAAAATTGTAGGCTTTGATTTTGAAGGGCCGTTTATAAAAAAAAAAAAATAAATCTTCGGACTTGTTTTGCTTTCGCGAGAATTTTATATTTACTACTTATTCTATAATATTTTATATTTAATCTTTATAATCAATATTCTACATTTAACAATAAACAGGGTGATTCAGAACGACCCAGGTGTCCTTGTAAAGACGTGTTCTTAGGTAAATTCTGAGACGATTTTTCCTATACGAAAATTTTGTCCGACGCTTACTTTTGAATTATAACAGGATAAAGTTAGCGAATTACGGGCCGTGTAGACATGGTAAACAGAGGCGGCGCAACTCATCGTCCGACGCGGGCGCTTACGCGGGGCACCCTTTGCGATCAGACGTCTGAAAATTATTCTATTGCATAAAAGCATAAAATACACACGCATACGCGCACGTGCACGCACACACACATATACACAAACTTACACTTCTCTCTCTCTCTCTCTCTCTCTCTGTCACTTACCTTGTACAGATTCGACGTTTTTACTGTTTCAACTTATTGTTAGATGAATTTCACGATCGTGGAAAAATAGCACAAAGACGTCTCACGTTTCTATGTGACGAATTAACGTCAAGAAGTACACCAAGTTTGTTTCTCCCTTAAAAATTGTATCACAAAACTTGTAACACTTTCACGGATTTACTCACACACTTGATGGATAGCACAAGAATGATTTACGAACGATTCTATTACTTCATTATTATTAATTAATACCGGTTAATTACTCGACTCGAAATCATTTGGAATAAGAACGCGTAACATATACAACTCGACGTGACCCGACGCGAAGACTATTGGCTCCTGCACACTGGACGCGGGAACGCTTGCCGCGTCGCATTTTCCCGATGTGAGACGTCTTTGTACTACTTTTCCACAATCGTGAAATTCATCCAAGTTGCAACAGTAAAAACGTCGAATCTGTACAAGGTAAGTGACAGAGAGAGAGAGAGAGAGAGGGGGAGGTGTAAGTATATGTGTATGTGTGCGCGCGCGTATGCGTGTATGTTTTATGCTTTTATGCAATAGAATAATTTTCATTGTCAGACAGCTGATCGCAAAGGGTGCCCCGCGTAAGCGCCCGCGTCGGACGGTGAGTTGCGCAGCCTCTGTTTACCATGTCTACACGGCCCGTAATTCGCTAACTTTATTCTGTTATAATTCAAAAAGTAAGCGTCGGACAAAATTTTCGTATAGGAAAAATCGTCTCAGAATTTACCCAAGAACACGTCTTTACAAGGACACCTGGGTCGTTCTGAATCACCCTTTATATTGCTTGCTTTACTTCTCGTCAGAGGGGACTGACTTAAAATTAGAGGTTTATATATTCAAGAAAAACACAATAAGGGCATTAAATTTACACGGAATAATTTATCTGTGCTTATAACTAGTCGCTGCACTAGTTAAAATAATACATAATGATATTAAACATGCTCACTGTATTAAAAAATGAATTATCTCATATAAGAGAAAGTACCTTTTATAAGAAACTCAGAAACATTATTAAATAACTGTGAGATTAACATACATTTTATTAAATTACAATTAACATTCATTTTGTAACACAGAGAGCATATTTAATATCAATATGTATTATTTTAACTAGTTCAGTGAACTATATACATTGTAAAAGTTACACTTAACTTTAATAAACATTATTATGACAGCCAGAAATCTATTTCTTCATTCGATATAAATAATTTAATGATTCTGATTTTAAATGGCATACCATTAAAAGAAATCATGGTCGATTCTTCAATGAAAAATTATAGCACTGTAAATTTTTCAAAGTTAAAGCGATTAAAAGTTGATGGACACTTAAATTTTTATTAAGTAAATAATATGGAAAGATCTCATGCAAAGAACAGTTTGAAAAGAGACAATTATTTCTGAAGAGATGATTGTGAAGATAAGACAATATAATATATTAATCACAAAGAATAAATTTATATACATGTTACAAAGTGGGATATAAATTTTCAGGAAGTTTTTCGAAAACAGGAAGTTATTTTGTATGAGACCGAAACTCAATTTAATCAAAGTTATTTCAAGAATCCTATGTTTTCTTTACTTCTTATTAAGAAAGTAAATGTATAAAATGCTACAATCGAAGGTCATGTAAATTATATAATAACATGGAAAGAGCTCATACAAATAACAGTTTGGAAAGATGAATCGACAATTATTTTTGGAGAGAGAATTGTGAAGGTAAGACAATATAGTATATTAATCACAGAGAATAGTACAAAATGTTCAGTAAATTTCCATGACGCAACAAACTTTTTTTTAGGAGAAAATAATATTGTATTGATTGAAAATTTTATGAAACTAGGATTATATTGTATTGTTTTATCTCTTCCATAATTGTGTCTCTAGAAGTAATTGTCAACTTTTTGAAAAGAAATGACTTTATGAAACTAGCATTATATTGTCTTATCTCTTATACATTTGTCTCTCCAGAAATAATTGTCGATTCAGCTTTTTAAACACTATACTTTGAGCTCTTTCCATGTAATATTATTTACTAAAAATTTAAGTGTCTGTCAACTTTTAATCGTTTTAACTTTGAAAAATTTACATTGCTATAATTTTTCGTTGAAAAATCAAACATGATTTCTTTTGACACACTGTTAAAAAAGTATTTTTATCTTTTTGACTCGTTTCTTTTGGATTCTTATAGAAAATCGCGGCGCATATCATTTTTATTTGATATTCTGTGTATTGAAATCTTTATGATTTTTTTTATGACAAGTATATTTCTTTTCGAAACGACAGCTGATTGTCAAAGAAGCTAAGAAAAAATTTGAATCATTTAAAATATCTAAAGAATTATGTTCTAACAAGCTTTGATAAATATTCTATCTGAAAATTGGAACTTTTGAGGTGTGATTCATTAGACGTATATTACAATTGGATGTAAACATTTCATTACAATTTCAGATCAATAGAAATATAACAAGTATTAATAAACAACAGAAGGAATTTGCGTAACGAGATTAATAGTCTTGTATCAAATGTTATTTTTGAAAATTTAATAATGTTCAAGTAAGCAGAGCGTTTTTGAACTTGTTGCTTTTATTTATATACATATATATAATTTATATATATATATAATATTTATTAATTCTTTACAGCCTTGCTAAGGTGAAATCGTGATTTTTATCACAAAAAATATATATATTGCGTAACATTACAAAATGCGTGATATCAGCACAAAATTATCTTTTCAAAAAAAGGTAAAAAATGCGCCAAATGTGTGTGTATCCCTCAAATCTTTATTTTTTTCTACAAAACCCAATTGGTGGTATCTTAAATTTATGAAAAAAATTTATGAAATCTTTAAATTGCGCCAATTATAAAGAGAATATATTGCTCTTTGAAATAACTGCTGTACTACTTTTAACAAATAAAATTCAAGGGGTACTATTTGTGTATTTCCATTGAAAAATCTTTCTGTTCTAACCCAAGTAGATGTATTTAATTTAAAAAAGTTTCAATGGAATATATAACATTTATTCTCAAAGAATTAAAGAGGAAACAGAAATGAAAAAATTTTAAAGAATTACCATAAGAAAGAATGCGATAAATGTAACACTTGTAAGATATTATAAAAGTAAATACGCGAAGTAAGTTAAAGATTAAATTTCTTTAACATTTGTTTATTATACAAATAATATTGTAAGTCATTATTATTTTCTAAGCTACTAAGTATAATTAGTATATTTTACAACATTATATTTAGAAATTCAATAAAATAGGACTAATGAGAGTCAAAACGCTGTTGTTGGTGCGTGTCAGTAATTCTGTGTTTATTAACCAGCCATTAAAAAGGTCCGAAAGTTTCGATCCGAGTTTGGGTCATCCTTAGCGAAAATTAATAAGAAACAGTAATCGAGACCTCCCCCGCATCACATGGCGTAGTCAGATGTACTTTTTGTCCGTCACAATCGAATGGTCATCCGAGTAAAAATATCTTGAAATTCATCTAAAGCGAGGAGAAGATTCACAAAAAGTACGCAAGATTAATCAATAAATAAATACAGGATTAAAAACGTCGTAACAGAGTTAAATTAACATTAAAACAATAATTTCAGATCTCTCGAATTTAAGCGTTGTAACAGTACTTCTTATCAGTATCACATCCAAACAATAATGAAACATTATATTTAGATTATATTTAGACATCTAGCAGCGCTTTGTAGTTTAAAAGTTTTTATAGTTTAAAAATTTTTTATTTCAATAAAATTTTCTCATTTCTGTTTACTCTTTAATTTTTTGAGAATAAATGTTATATATTCTATTGAAACTTTTTTAAATTAAATACATCTACTTGGTTAGAACAGAAAGATTTTTCAATGGAAATACACAGATAGTACCCCTTGATTTTTATTTAAAAAGAAATTAAAGATACCATCACTTGAGTTTTATTAAAAAAATGAAGATACTATCACCTGCATTTTATTGGTTAAAAATAGTACATCAGTTATTTCAAAGAGCACTATATTCTCCTTATAATTGGCGCAATTTAAAGATTTCATACATTTTTTTCATAAATTAAAGATACCACTTGGGTTATGTAGAAAAAAATAACGATTTGATAATAACTACATGAAATTACATGCAAACATTATATGTATAATTACATATAATTGTACACAATATTATATAAAAATTGTGCATTCCCTTAATTCATCTTTCATATCATCCCATACCTATAATTTTTCCTCAATCCATATTTTCATATACCCTATTCTTACTTTCTTTCCTTCCCTCCTATTCTTTTCTGCTTCCCTCTTTACCCATCAATCTACCCTTCTTTCTTTTTCCGTCAGATCGTCCACAATCCATTCCCTCCTGTCCCTTAACTTCGCCTTTCCTTTCATCACGTCTATTTTCTTCTCTACACTCGCGAATTTCACCCACACCATTTCCCTCCCCTCCTTATCCTTATTCCCTATCCTCCTCATCCCTTCTACTCTTGTTATCGCCCCCGTTGCCCCCACTATCTCTTTTACCTCTTTTCTTAACCCCTCCATTCCCTCCTCCTTTATTCTCACCCCCTTTATAATTATATTTCTCTTCCTCTCTTCCCTTTTCCTCTTTTCCCCCTCTAACTCTAGTCTCTTCATCCTTCACCTCTCCCTTCTTTTCCCTTTATCCTTTTCCTTTCCTCCTTCATCTTTCTTCTCCCTTCCTATACATTTCTCAATTTCCTCCACTTTTTTCTCCAATCTGTCTAATCTTTTCCTTCATCTTTTTCTTCCATCCATTCTCTCATCTCTTCTCTACCCTCCCTTAGTTCTCTTATTTCACTTTTCACTTCCTTGAAACCCTCCCTCACCTCCCAATATTTCCCCCAGCCCCCTTATTCATGTTTTTCCGGTAATCTCTTTACCCTTGTTAAGGTAAAGAGAACCTTTTCTTAAAAATTTTTCCCTCTGCTTTTTTCTCCTCCCCCGTCTCTCCTTCCTTTTCTCTCCTCTCTTAAATAACTCCGGCAGAGGCATACTGCTCGCTCTTTCCCTCGCCATACTTTCCACCCTACTCGGCATTCCCACCCTCACCTTTCCAATCCTCTTCCTTTTCCTTCTCCCTTCCTCTCTCTCTATCCCTTTTTTCTTCTTCCATCTCTTCCTTCTCTTATCTTACCACTTTTGTCTTTCCCGCGTCCCCGCTTTGATCGTTCCTTCTATGTTTCTCCCTTTTACCGCCCGGCGTCGCTGTCATCGTCTCTTTTCCTGCTTCCTCTCTACTCTCTATACTCCCTACCATTCGTGCCCTCTTTTCCTTCCTGCCCGTCTAACCTCCAACTCCCGTCCGCCTGCCTTCCCTTCTGCTTCTCTACTCTCTTTCCCCTGCCCTTTGCTCTTACTCTTCCAACTCCACCTGCCCCTTCCCTTCCCCTTTATCACCTCTCACTCCACTATAACCCTTCTTATCCTTACTCTCTCACCATACATACCTTCCACATATACAACTAACACTCTCGCTACCGGAAACGCAAGTCGCATAATTATATGTAATTATATATAATTATAATTTAATATATACGGGAGACCGGGGCAATTTGGAAGGCGGGGTTATTCGAAAAAATGGAAATATCTTTGTATGGGTACATGTTAAAAATTTACTTTAAATACTGTAAACGCGTCCTAATGTAACGATACTGTTAATAAAGTATCGTTGGCGACGGCGTCATATTGAAGTCGTGGCATTGAAAAATGTGTTTTGCGACAATCGAAGTAATTTCTGACAGTCAGCATTTCTTCAAAATTTAAGTAAGATAAATAAGATTCTTTTTGAAAACTTTGAATGTATCGTGTCCAGTTGAATGTATTTGAAACATTTCGTGTTTACTTTTTGCTGTGTGATGTCTATTTTTGTAGACCATACGCAATAATGCGCAAAGTTGATGCTAGGGCGATTCGAAACACCGAACGTCGAATCGTCGTTTGAACAATTTTTTCTTTTATATTCGCGTTCTATGTACCAAAATACATAACTTAATACTCAACAGGTGTAATTACACGAAATACGAATAGTCCCTGACTTGTTCCGAAAACGCTGAAGCAATAAAATTCTCTAATTTGTGTTTATTTTTTTTATTGTCTGCAATTTTTCATAATAATACAATATATCCTCTTCTGAATAAAACAAAGTCTTAACAACAGCTTTTTTACATTTTTCATTTTAAAACACGAATTTCAGAATATTCCCGGACTAATTTCGAATTATCCCGGGCTTTGGGTTATTCGAAAAACTTGGCACTGGTTGACATTTTTATATGTAATTCAAAGCAAGTACATTTCCGTGTTTTCTCTATAACGGCATTGTGAAGGGGAAGGTTCAACCTTTCAAACCGTCTAACTTTTTCTTTTAATGAATACAGGACTCAGGAGACGGAAAAGAAAAAAAACCTTCCGAATTGCCCCGGTCTCCCCTATCTCTAATTATATTTTAATACATATGGACATATGTGATATATAATTATGTATAATTATATAATTATATATAACAACATATAAGTATATATGAAAAATTTGTTACCTAGCGCATCTTTAAATGCAGGAAAATTTTAAATTATAGAAAATTAAAATTACATAATTTTGTCACAAAATACTGTTTTTTTAAATTAAACTGATTTTTTAAAAATTATTTTTGGGCTATAGCGGGGATAGCACATATTTTAATCCTGAGAGTAGCCTTTCGACGCTCGCTTACGTGACTGATACCGCCAGAACAATCATCATTAATTTGTACAATAATTCTGGTTGAGTCATACTTTTCTTTATAATTATTGTTTATAATTAATGATATTTAACAACGTTTATAAAAATCCGAACCGAAAATCGGACCGAAAAAACCGGAAAAATATTTTCGGTCCGGTTACAGTTCTCGTCAATTAGCTTACACAATATTTCGATTCAGGTTTCGGTTTCGGTCCCTGGTTTAAAAACATTTTTAACTTAATGAAAGACGTCTTAAGAAAAATATCTTTAGTACAAAGTTTTAAAACGTCTAAAGGTATCTTTAAGATGTTTTAAACACATCAGAAAAAAGTTATCCGGAAAATGTCTTAAAGACATCTTTAATGCAATGTCTTAACCTTCAGCTGACACAGTGGGTGTCGTACATCCGGGGTATTTTACAAAAATGCTTAACATAAATGGTTCGCTTCTTCTCTCCTGAATATTTCGAATATATTCAACTTCTCGATTTTCGCACCTATTTAGTCTTTTTCTTGACCTTCTGACGTATCGATTAAAGAAAAAATTGTTCAAATTCTATGCATTAGGTACCGAAATATACGCAATTAAAAATGGTCGCGTGACGTACACTCATGTGCGGCAAAATATTGAATCCAATATAGTGTGTCAGCTGAGGGTAATGATGTCTCTCTTAAGACGTCTTTCGACTGCGACATGCATGTTACATAATAATGTTGTTGTCAACTTCTGTGCTGTACGGGTATTATCTTACGACATGAATTTGAGAGTAAATTTGTTATAATTGAAGAGCTATGATGCATGGAGTAGATCGGGTTAATTGACTGACAATTGACTTTCCTAATTAGTAGAATATACTTTAATAAGAATATAATCTTCTTGTAGTCGTACAAAGCGAGAGAAGTACTTTAGCTCAGGCACACTCGTATGACGTTCTCTAACACATCTCGATCTTAACCAAAAAGCAACAAATACATAAGATGCGCATACCGCGCAAGCGTATGGAGATTTCTATAAGTACAAGGAGAATTGCCCTACTTTAACAAAATTCTAAATGAAAATTTTTTTGTGTACTTTTTGTCGTTTTGATTATTTCAGCAGATTATTCTGTCATGCTTACTTTTCTTTCAGTTGAGGGTACGCTGGAGGAGCCGTGGTATGAAATGCCACCTGCAGTGTTTACACAGGAAGGACCTGTGAAAGTGGCAACTTCACCCATGGAAAATCTACTAATAGAGCATCCCAGCATGTCCGTATATTCCGTCGTGTCAGGGACGATGACATCTCCTGTCGCACCAGACACTCCGCCTCCCTCACCGGATGCTTGGAAAGAAAGCCAAAAGGATATTAATGGTTTATATAATGCTGACGTTCTCCAAGAAGTTCCCACGGCATCGCAAGTTGATCTCTCATCCTCTACATCCACGTTGTGCACCATGTCCACGTCTTTAGATAGCAATTCAGACCGAAGTAACATTGACGAGCTCTCGCGCAGGATTGTTGCGGAATTGCAAGCTATCCATAATGATAGACTTCCCGCTTCTGATAGCAATGACATCCGAGATATAATTGGAAATCAACTTCGTTCTGCTCAGGAACGAGCTCAGGAAGTACGAATTTCCCAAATTTTTAATCCACACAATATAAAATCTTACAGCTACATTGCAGCAACATTTCAATTTTACATTATTGCAATGCAATGTCTCAGAAATATTAATAAAACATAGATATGCAATATGATTTTAATAATGTTGCGTAATATTTTAAATTTTTTGTGAAAATAAACTGCTAAGATTTTATGTATAAGAATTAGTGCATATAGTAATATTTATACATAAAATCTTTCTAATTCATTAAACAATTGAAAGCACTTGTAAGCAATTTTGTACAAGTCTTGTCACATTTAAGTATGAATCTAGCGTGATTAGTTATATTTAAAAAAAGGTTGCTAGTAACAATTTCCACAATTAAAGAATATTTTTCTAAATTTTTATAATTTAGTAAAGGAGAAAAGGGGGTGATATAGAATGTTTTGCTTTCTTAAAATAACTCAGTAAATATTAATGCGACATAATTCTTATGAACAACAGTTTGTTAGCCGTAAAGTTCTACTAATCCCCATAGGTAGAAGTTCATCGGATATATAAAAAACGAAAGTAATTTACAATTTACTGAAGAGCAGAAAAAGGATACGTTTGCTAGATAGCAGTGGGATCGTAGAATACATAACAACTAATGTTATAAAAGGCACTTTTAATAAAAGAATCACAAAATAATGATTCTTCGTAGAACTTATACACTAATGAGTGTCACAAAACAAGGTTTTATGAACATTTTTATAAAATATACGTCATTAAAAAACTTTTTTTAACTTTGGCTTAAAAAATAACTTTTTAAAATATTTTCTTTGCTTCCTTTCTGTTAGTAAACATTATGTCCACTATGAGATTGTGAAATCACAAGAGCAATCAAACAGTAATGCAAATGACTCACGATCCTTTCCCGTATATAATATAATTTTATATGTCGAATTTATATACACATTACGTTAGACATTATTTGAAAGCCACATGTTGAAAGCCTTCAAACTAGACTAAAGTTAAAAAAATATTTAACATACTTTTCAAAATTACGTAAAGAGTATACACCTGTAAAAATCTCTGTTATCTAAAATTTAATTTTATAAAAGCGCAATGAACAGTAACCTTTAATGTCTTTTAATGACATTTCTAAATAAACTGTATCGTAATGATATTAACGGTTACTCTAAGAATTCAACGCGAATTATAGGAAATGTTATGATACCACCTCACACCTATCTCATGATCCCCTTCTGCCTTCTATTCACAGCAAACTTTTAATATAAAATTTTAATGTGATTTTATGGCACTCTAAAAATTACAACATTATTCGAATCACAATAAATCCGCGTAGGACATGTATAAAAATGTGCCAAAAATTATGAAAATTAAAAAAACAATTATAAATTTACAATTGCGCTATTAATTTTCAACAGATTATCTTATTTTTTATTGTTTACAAGGAGAACTTACCACGTAGTATTCACAATATTTCAATAATATTGCTTGTGTGAATAATCCTTAAATTATAAACTTTCATTAAGTAGAAGAAGAAATCGCACTTTTCAAATGTTTTCAAGAACCCAGGTACCAAAGCGTGTCTCAGCAATGTCGCACAAATCTATGATTTCTTATGATGCTGGCAACTCGCCATTTGTCTTCAATTCGATTTCGAATTCACGCATACAACAATGTATATACATATTGTTAGCAGTTTAACGGCAAGATAGTAGCATTAAAATTACTTCGTGTTATTGGTATTACGGCAGCTTTGTATGAATCCTATTAGTTATTATGACAGCAGTAGGAATTTTGATAATGACGATTTCTCTCTTTCTCAAAATTACTGACAAAGTTACTAATCGCTGGCATGTTGTTACCAAAAGTTGTGTGGTATAACATGATGACAATTTGTTAACAAATGCAGACTCAGTTGCTGAAATTCTGCTGGAATATGTATATTATGATGCAAAAGACATAAGCTAACAACAATACAGACGTGTTGCAGGGAAAATCAAAGTTAAAGAATTCTAAGTGCTTTCTGTGCATGGTATAAGAATATAAGATGTAATCGCTTGATTAAAACCTCTGATTTTCTTCAGGATGTTCAGCAGTTAAATATTAGATAACGTGTATATATGTATATACAGGGTGTCCCAAAAAGCTCGGGTCCCATCTTAAGAGCGGATTCTTTAGAACATTCTAAGAAAATAATCCTAATATAAAAATTTAATTTTATAAAAGCGCAGGGTATAATGATTTTCAAATTATTCGCGATTAACGTTTACGAATCCCAGAGCTGACATTTTGCGCGCTCAGGCATGATGACATGACAAGGGATAAAGATACCACAAGGGTATCTCTTGACATTGAGATTGTCATATCAAATACGAAGTGACATTTTTATTAAGAAATTATTTCTATAGGAAACATTTGTATATTACATATGCATAATTAATGTTTTCAACAAAATATCAATTCAATAAAAAGATGTTACAATAGCCATTGGGTCAGCTGTTAAACATATTCAATCTTTTTCATCAACATAAATTATCGATATTATCGATATATTACCATAAAAGTTCTTATCATATGAACATGGTAATGAATTTATTTTGACAGCTGACCAGGGTTGGGCAATTTAGCGTTTTGAGAGATTTCTTACATTTCCTACGTATAAAACGTATAATACGTAGAAAACATGTATGAAACGGATGAAACGGATTATACACGTTAAATCTTCAAAAATCCATCGCACATGATATTCAATACAGCNAGGGTTGGGCAATTTAGCGTTTTGAGAGATTTCTTACATTTCCTACGTATAAAACGTATAATACGTAGAAAACATGTATGAAACGGATGAAA
>QKQZ01015240.1:0-16244 GCA_003595255.1 Solenopsis fugax
CGAATATAGGTCATTCAGCGTGCCACCAGGACGCTATTACTCTTATTCGATCTCGTGCATTCGGTCCTTATTTCGAGTCAGCGAATTTAATCGTTAACTCGGGATCGGACCTGTGCAATCTTCGAGCGAGGGATCAGAGGTGGTTTAATCAAATAAAAGTAAAGTGGTTAGAGATAAAAACTTATAATTTATTCAAACATAAGAAAAGTTAATAAATATAATTATAAATATAATTATAAAATGATTATAATGTGATTAATTAAATTTTATAATTAGAATGTACGCGGTTTACAATTATCATCGTTGTGTGTAAAAGATATGTGTGTGTGTGTGTGTGTGTGTGTGTGTGTGTGTAATTGCGCAGTGTCATATATATTATTAAAATGTCGTGGGGGCTTACTGTAGGAGGGGGAACGGAAAGCAAGGACTGTAAGAGTAGGAAGGAGAAGGAAATTTCTGAGAAATGGCGGAGGATAAAGAATTTTGAGGAGACATAAGAGATTGTAGATTTATTTCATTAGAATTAATTTGATCGGGATCGATGGAGTAACTTAAGGAAAAATAGGAAAATCAGTGTTGATTCTTTTGAATTCATGGGGAAAAATTAAAAGAGGATGAATCAGGTAAAGAAATCTCTTCGAAATCATGAGAAGGTGCTGAAGATGAGGGAATTTCTTCTTCGAGGTGGAAAATTCAGGAGGGAGAGAGAGAAGGATTTCTTCTACTTCTTGGAAGAATTCTGAGGGAAGTGAGTTAAGAATTTCTTCCGCCTCGCGACGGATTGCAGGGGGAAAAGAAGGAGAAGTTTCTTCTATTTCATTAGGGGATGTTGGGGGAGAATGATAAAATAAATCATCAGGTGATGAAGGAAAGTCTCCTTGAGAAGGGGGTGGTTCTAAAAAGCATGCAAGACGCTCTTCGGGGGTGTCAAATATTGGAGAAGATACCGAGGGGATGATACAGGGAATCGGTCAGGACTAGGCTCCAGGTTTGATACTGAGGAGTAAGAGAGCGGAGGAGAAATGGTTTCGTTAGTTGTAGTTAAGTATATTCGTTTCTGAGCTTGGTTTCTGGCGCCCCTGTTCCGTCGGTTCCGGCGCTGACTCGCGGTCGCTCGCGATTTATTTTTATGACGAGGTAGGCGAGTTCGACAACGCACTAAAATTAATGTTAATCTTATCGTTAGGGGTGTTAAAAATAAAAGTAAGGCTCCCGTTTCTCTCTCTTTTTATTTTAATCAAAAAGGAAAAGAAAATGAATAAAATAAAGGAAATGATTATAATAAAATTAACTCAGAACAGAATATGTGAATCTCTTTCGAAAAGTTTCTACGAAAGAGAAAAGGTAGGCTTTTACACGAGAAAAGGAGAGCAATAAAAGGGTTTGGTAACTTACTGTTACGGCTTAAAATTGCTATTTGAGAACAATGGAATGACTCTTGCGCAGCAGGCGGGCTATCGGTCTGCGTGCAGAGGCAGTAGACGGCTGATTGGATTTGGCTGCTGATTTCTGGATATATGAGCATTCGCGACAAAGACTCGAAATTTTTCTAAGTCCAAGCTTGGAATAAAGAATTAATAAATCAAAGTATAAGTATTGAGAATCGAGCGTGACTATTGCTTTAAAAAATTTGAATACGGAGTTCTGCTCGCTCTCTGTGTCGCCCTTTTTATATTAGAAAAAGAGGATGGATCAATTAATTTTGGTCCCCCATCAGCTCAACCAAATCCAATGAAGACGTTTCTAATCCTTCTATCGAATCTTTTTTCATCTATGATTAGACGAGTGATGTCAGTACTGTCAAGGGATGGGAGTAAGATATTTAGATCATGACTTCCATATATAGTTTTGGCGGTTTATTCCGTCTGTCCCATAAATTAGGCCTATTTGCCGGATGGAGCATGTCGATCCCCAAATTTATGGTCTTGTAGGTGAGAAGTGTTTGGTCTAATGTGACAGATAGTATGATAACCGGTCATCTCACACTTCCCAGTGCTTTATACCGTCATAGACTTATCTTCCGATGACAAGTCTATCCGGTCTTAGTGCCGAGTGCATCGAGCCGCCTCAGGTACTTAGACTCTGTACTGACACCATAAGTGAAGGAAAAGAATTCAGGAACGTATTCAGCACCATGTTAAAGTAGCGGAACTGCAAAATTTTTAAAGCGACCTACGTATATAAGGATGTTCTAAGGACATTCGTATATCCTAAGGACGTTCTCAAGATGTCTTTTGGATAAAGTGTGCTTTCTATTATGTAATCATACAGCAGCGAAAGATTGAAGAAACATTATATAAATCTTGCATTAAAACATTATAATATTGCATGGAAGTTACAAAATGTTTCTGTAATGTCACTGCAAACTTGGTAACGTTAAAATATCCGCTCTTAAAAATATAACGATGTAAGAATGCAGTAATGTTACAATGCAATATATTTGTTAGATTAAAACGTGTTGCTACAAATATGCAGAACGCTTTAAAATTTAATAGACAAAAAAGTTTTGAAAATACATGAAGACGTTCCAAAGAGAAAAAAAGCTCGTTGCAATTGTATAAGTTCACAACCTTTTTACATCTAAAATTCGGATGAAAACGATTGTAAATTTACACAACTACAAAAAGTTTTATCTTATTTTTTTAAAGAAATATAAGAATTAATATAATTATTATTTTTTAAATATATTTACGTATTTTCAAAGTTTTCATCTATTAAAATCTGAAGTATCCTGTATTAGAAAGTTATAATATTATTAAATTTTTACATAGGAATTGAAACATTACACAATGTTCTGCTGTGTAATTAACATATTGCTATTTTATTTTTTGACATATACATATAAAGCAATAATATTAATATTAATATCAATATTAATATTATTAATATATAGACTTTATTTGAGTAAAAATGTATACACACTGGAACATAATACCTTCTTACGAAGTACAAATCGGAGCATACGCTGGAGTTCCACACTCGTTTTAATATGTAATATGTATGTTTATATTTTATGTTTAGAACTTTATAATATTTTATAATATTTTTATAACATTGTTGGAACATTTCGGCAAAATATTGATATTGTATGTTTCTGAAACGTCTCTGCAATATTACATTGTAATTTGCAATGTTGAAATGTTTCTGAAATGTTACTAGAAACTGCAATGCTGTATGGGAAATAGAAGAATTTAATTTAATTTGCTAGCAGTTATTAGTATCAATTAAACTCAATACAAACGTTGATGAATGTAATAATTTAATATAAACGGATCTTTTTTTCATTGCTAGCATTGATCATCGCATTCGGTGATATAAGGTGGAGCGCATTCGCTATGTTTTACGCCAAACGAAAAGGCAGGACTCGGTTTGAATGGCGGGATAGCATATATCGGACCCGGACCTTCGGAAACCAATTGAAATGTTCGCCTACGAGCAATAGTATACATCGGCGCTTTTGGTTTTATTGCAGCCAAGCTGTAAGAATAAGGACCCGCGCTAGTCACAGGTTTCTTCGCAGCTGTACGCAGTCCCCTGAAAATGAATAATTCATGTATAAATTATTCTAAAATACTGATAAAAAATGGGACCGGTGCACTTGGACACTGTGCAAATAAACATGATATTTTGGACACGGTTCCATTAGACACCGTTCAGTTGCGCACCGCTCACTTGCGCACCGCTCATTTGAACACCACTCACTTGCGCATCGCTTACTTGCACACCGCTCAGTTAGACACAGAAAGATGCACACCGCTCACTTGCACACCGTTCATTTGCGCACGAAAAGACGTGCCCCATTTATTAGGACGCTTAAAATATGCACTTTTTGAATATGTAATAAATGTGGAATGAAATAAAAATTAATGGTAATTATATAGTTTAGGCTCCTCCACTCCAATTTTAATAAATTTAGGCTCAATCGACGCGTTTTTGCACAAAACGAACGAATCTGGCAGAAAAAAGTGTTGCTCTACCTCGTGAACTGAAATATCAAGCGTTAAAGTGGACGACTATTGAGGTTAAGATACTTATACCGACGAGATGTAGCGACGGGAACATACTCTGTGGCACCATGCGCATGCTCCATTGCCACATACGTATACGGAATGTGCGCGAATTTGAAACACGTATACAATGCAATATTTGTGATTTTAATGATAAATGAATATATCTATTAAATTATCGCGTGAAAAGTAAATGCTTGGAAGGCGACTTTCCACGTGAAGCGAGGTCCATTCCCCCCCCCTGCCTCGCGAGCGAAACGAGGTCTACAGATATACTGTTCCACATGAGTTTGTGAACAGTCAAACGCTTGATATTTCGGTTCGCGAGGCAGAGCGACACTTTTTTCTGCCAGATTCGTTCGTTTCGTGCAAAAACGCGTCGATTGAGCCTAAATTTATCAAAATTGGAGTGGAGGAGCTTAAACTGAATAATTACCATTAATTTTTATTTCATTCCACATTTATTACATATTCAAAGAGTGCATATTTTAAGCGTCCTAATAAACGGAGCACTTCTTTTCGTGCGCAAATGAACGGTGTCTAAATCAGCAGTGTGCAAGTGAGCGGTGCGCAAGTGAGCGGTGTGCAAGTGGGCGGTGCGCAACTGAACGGTGTCTAATGGAACCGTGTCCAAAATATTTTGTCTATTTGCACCGTGTCTATTTGCATGGTGCAAATAGACTAATTGTACGGTGTCCAAGTGAAGGTCACTCATAAAAAATCACGAAAAAATCTGAATGTACATAGAAAACGCTGGTGCATCAATGATAGGCTTGACGTAGTAAGGTCCTGGCGTTTCGCTAATTTTTCTCAATTTGGTCCTCCATTTGATTGAAAAGAAAGGGCCGGGACGATCATCCGGTAACATGTATTTCGGACCAGGTCCAAACACGATATCTAACCAAGTGCAAGAAAAAAAATCAATAATAAATAACAAGAGTGATGAAAACAAAATTTTTGTAATATTTTTCATAATATAATTTGTGTGTGAAAAATTTTTTTATATTTTAAAATAAAGATTTCTGAAAAATGTCTTAAAGTTCTTTAAATTTTATCCTTCGGAAATCAGAATAAAAAGTCTTACAAATTTTAAAATATCCCAAATAGCGCAAAGAATCCGAAAAGAATTCTTTTTTAGTTCCCGAATTACTAAATGAACTCTTTCTGTCCCATTTATTTTCTAAGTATATTCTAACTCTAGCTCGCCACATCAGGATACGCTATACTCTGTGCGATTTTTTACATTATTATAACTTTTTAATAATAATTCAATAAAAAAGGGCTAATGAGAGTCAAACGCTGTTGTTGGTCATAAAGTCATAAAGTCCTCCCCCGCGTCACATAGCGTAGTCAGATGTACATTTTCACCATTCTATATATCCATTCAATCTCGAACAGATTTAAAAATATTACTAAGGATCTCGATACTAAAATTTCTTATTTCAGTCTTAATAAATTGGGGTTGATCATTAGAGCACACAAAGACAGTCTCCATAATCTATCTCAGAAAAACATGGTCTATAAGATTTTATGCAAAGACTGTGATGCCTCATATGTAGGACAAACTTGTAGGCAATTACAAACTAGAATATCGGAGCATAAAAATCATATAAGAAGGAACACTAACACAGTCAGTTATCACAGAACATAGAATTAACAGTGATCACAATTTTGACTGGGAGAATGTTTTAATTCTCAGAGAGCGCTTCCTGGGGAAACGCTTGATTTCTGAAATATTACATATAAAGTGCCAAGATAATGGCCTTAACAGACAAGCTGACACAGAATATTTACATCATGCCTATATTTGTATTCTTGAAAGATTTTAAATTTCGACATAATGTTTGTAAATGTTTCCATCCGCTTGATTCCACCTCCTGTATCGCTTATTAGCTAAAGCCGGAGAACATTATTGTTTTAACCGTGATTCTGAAAAGAAGTATTGTTACAACGCTCAAATTCGAGTGATCTGAAATTATTGTGTCATTGTTAATTTAACTATTGTATATGACGACGTTTTTTAATTCTGTAAATTATTGAGTAATCTTGCGTGCTTTTTTAATCCTCGCCTCGCTTCACATGGTGAGTAAAAAATAGTGCTGAATGCCAATCTCTTATAGTGAAAGTATATTGACGTTTGTCGTTACACTTTAAAAAATCAAGATATTTTCACTCAAATTACTACCCGTTAGTAACGGACAAAAAATGTACATCTGACTACGCTATGTGACGCGGGGGAGGATTTTATGAATCATCACTGAGGATGACCCAAACTCGGGTCGAAACGTTCGGAATTTTTTAATGGAAGTTTAATAAACACGGAATTACTGATACGCACCAACAACAGCGTTTGATTCTCATTAGCCCTTTTTTATTGAATTATTAAATCTTGTGAGTCGAATTTTCTTTTTTAATGATATAATTTGAAGAAACGAAACAAAGTGAGGTATTCGACCGATAATGTATAATACAAATTGAATACGAAAGGCCTTCTACGATCGTAGCTAGATCTTCGTGCTATGTTTGTTTATGTGATTTTATATACCTATTCAAATTTAACGAAACTGCGCGCTGTTTACTTTTCAGACATAACCCAGCCCTAAGCTAAATAAGAATGAGTAATATCACGTTTTTATTAAATTAAATTAATTTAAATAATTGATGCTGACTTGCATCTAAATATTAAACCCCTATCCCCCTGAAAAAACTGTAAAGAAATATACAGTTTTTTAGAAAATTACAGTTTTTTTACAGTAATCAGCGCGCAGTTTCATTAAATTTGAATGGGTATATAAAATCACATAAACAAACATAGCACGAAGATCTAGCTACGATCGTAGAAGGCCTTTCCTATTCAATTTGTATTATAATTTGAAGACTTAGAAGATCAAAAAACTTTAATTATCCATACATATGATAAGCCTATATAGACATTTTTGCATTATTCTCAAGGAGAGAGTGCGCGAATGTTTACAAAGGTACTTGGTAATCTTGTATAATTAATTCATAAGTTTTTGACATTCTGGATACTTCTTTATTTTTTATTACATATACGTTCCGGACAGAGTTGGGCATTATTTGAATAATTTTTTATTTACATGATTATTTAAATAAAATTTTATTTATTACTTACATTATTTATTATTCATATAGTATTCGTTATTCATATTAATGGCTATTATTCGATATTTATATTATTCGTTATTTGTATTATTAACATTAATTGTTATTCGCATTATTTTTTTTTTAATAAGTTTGAAATTTGTACCGATGAAAATATCTAACATAAATATGAGACAGCCTATATTGGGCACAGCGGATCTCAGTACTTAGTAATAACACTGTGCTATATAGTAATAACACTGTGCTATAGTGAATTTATACTATTGAAATGACATAGCGAAGATTGTAGATCTAGTGGAACAAAAAATTATGGTAGACAAGAAGTTTCTCAAACACCTCCAAAATCTCGATTTTTGATTTAAAAAATCGTTTTTTAATAGATAATGGGGCATTCCATGAGTAAGTGAGCCACCCATTTTGAAAAATGTTTCAGATTTTAATCAAACTTACGAGATTAAAGGTTTTCTTATTAATCTTAAAGAGACTAGTGTTTTCTTCTTCTCAAGAAATGAACATAAAGCTGTAAAGAATACTCTTTCAGACAGATTCTCAAAAGCTAAAGCAATATCACTGACACAAAAATGTCATTGTTTTTGTCCTGTACCAGGCAAAAAGCAACTTCTTATTAAAAAATTTTCTAATGCAGAAGACAGTTTCTTGTTTCCAAAAAGCAAATAAATAATACAAAAAATATATAGTATGTAATTTTAGCAATAAAAAAGTAATGAAATAAACACTAGTTTCAAAAAGACCATTTGTTTCCTTATTCTTTATTTCTATTTTTTGTACAATATTTTAACGTAATAATTCGTTAAATTCTCCTGATACAGCCTTAAATTTTCTTCTCTGATGCGAAATTGTTTGTTGATATACCATACTTGGAATTCTTGGAACTCGCCGGTGCGGTGCCGCGATTAAATACACGTGTCGCTCTACATTGTTTTCTTTTTTAAGTTATATCTCGAAAACGGCTGGGCCTCCCATAATGCGACTTTGCACAGTTAAAGTAGACATGTAGTACTTCATTTTGAGTTATTAAGGATAAAAATCGATAATGGCTCTTGGTTAAGGCGCGGTTTCAACAATTTCGAAAGCTTGAACAGGAATGATAATGAAGAGTTACTTAAAATCTGACATTACCACGTGAAAGCACAGATTTTTTTCTACAGGAAACAGGACTAACAATATTTCATTAACTCCGCTTTCCACCCGAAAAAAAATAGATGAAGATAAACGGACAATGACAAATCCCAAAAATTGTTGTTGTTGTAATGTTCAACCAGGCGGATTAAGAGCCTAAGATTTTACACAGAGAATTATACCCTTAAAACCTTTAATCTCGGTAAATTTGATTAAAATCTGAAACATTTTTCAAAATGGATGGCTCACTTACTCCTTATATTTACTAATTTTTGTAAACATACAAGTATATAGTATATAGCATTAAATGTCTCAAGAACAAAATTATTTTTAGTTATACGTAAGTATATACTTACTGATTAATGTATACAAACTACATTATTAGGGCAACTTTAATAAATTATATCGTTAAAAAAATCAAAAAATATACTTTTATCCCTTGTAGAAAAATACTACTGAGCACTACTAGTGCGCAGTAGTATTTTGAGGCACTACTGCACCATTACACTACTGCACTACAACACTACTTATACTATTACTACTGCAGTGCAGAGGAGTGCAATAGTATTTAATAGTGCTAACAATAAGTATTGCTAAGATCTTCTGTAGCTCTTATTTTGTTTTGTCATAAGTTGTTTTTAATACATATTCGAAAAAAGTTATTTTCGAATGTTTAAAACGTTATACCTGTATTTTTCTACAATGGATGGAATCTTCTTTTTACTATTGGAAAGGAATTCTTTTTAAATTTATTTTAAACAGATCACGCGAATTCAAAAAGAATTCAAGAAAGTGATGAGAAAGGTCAGTTATGTTATCTGGAATATCCTGGGTTGTTCAGGATATGACCATACTGAGATCAAATTGATCTATTAATAAGTTACTATTCAAATTTTTTATTAAAACAAATACAGTAAGAACCTCTATAACACGAGAAATGCGTTCCGCGCTATAGGAATCTCGCGTTATACGAAATCAGCAGCGCAAAAAGTTAGAACTGAATAAATACTCTTTTAATGTAACAAAAAATAATATGCAATTTATTCTATTTTAAACAACGTGTTAAAACTGAATAAATACTTTTTTTCTAATCGCGTTATACGGGGACAGTAGCGTAATTTTTAGTTCACGTTATAGGAATACCGCGTTATACGGGGTCCTACTGTACAATCAATCTTGAAACAATAATAAATAAAATAAATAAAAGACAAAAAATAATTTTGAAACATATTAACTCATTTTTTCCCTCCTCCTCCTTAAAACTTTCTAAAAACCTAAAAAGTCAGCATAATAAAATAGAGAAATCTCTTAAGATGTTTTAGAAATCTTCAAAATTTCAAATATGAAAAATTCTTAAAAATATAAGATGTTACGAGAATTTTTTTCTTCAAAGAATGATTTTGTTTAAACGAGCTCGTTTTTTACCACGATGTTTTACGGCATGTCCGAAGGTAAATCCCTCAAGCCTGCGTTCCTTGATCATATATTTCGGTCCTGGGCTTTCTGCAACTTCCAAGATAAGATGACGATGACCGAATGTATACGCTGGATTTCGATATTTTGAAATACAGTGATTCTTGTAGCCGATAAGTGTCTTAGGTTGATATTTAGGTCCTGGAGCTGTAAAACAGTTGATGAGAATCTATTATATATTTAATAATAATCTTTATAGAATAGTTCTTTGGAATATGAATATGCCAAGAAATGATCAAGGTTATGACAAATACTACCAATTGTTTAATAAATTCCTGGTGGAAAAATTTTAATAAAATTTTTAATAAAATTTTGATATTTTAATAACAATGTCGATTTTGTGGAATTTTATGATCATTTTGAAACCTTCTGATTAAAATTTTATCAAATTTATTAGTATTAATAAAATGTCATAATTTATTATTACAAAATATCTGTAATTGCAATTTCATCAAAAATTTATTACAATTATAATAAAATATTTTTACTTTTTCATTAAATAGTATTATTTAATAAAAATAATTTTTTGTTGACATTTTATTACGTTTTATTTAATTCTCATTAAAATATTGTTTTTCATTAAACGAAATAAAAATATTTTTAGCGGAACATTTTGTTACATTTTCATTGAAATTTCATCAAATTCAATAAAATGTCAAGTTCATTAAAATTTTATTAAAATTTTTCTATTAGGAATAGCATTTTTGTCATGAGACTTACAGCTTTAGTGGAATATTAAATAAAATTTACGTTTGCCTTCACTTCTATATAATCTTTATTTAAATTAGAATTGAATGCGTACTGATAAAGTGGCACATAACGGCGCCCTTGTTCTCTAAAATTTTCTTTCCACTTTGATCAGCATCTTTGCCTTTCCTACGCTCCTTTTTCAGTGGCATTTTTTTCACTTGTAAATTTAGAAATTTTATTTATTATATAATGTATTCGCACATGTCACATTGTCATAATTTTAATTCCATTTCGGCAAGAAAACAATTGCTTGTCATAATTCATTCCAGTGTTATAAAATATCAACTACCATGCGATACAATTTTTGGAAAAAAGGCTTTCATATAAAGTTTTGTTTTATCCATTATTTATGACATAAGTCCACGATATTGAAAATCTGTCCGAGATCTCGAATGGAGAGAGAATGAACCAATCGCATTAATCAAATTGCAGAATTGTACAAATGCGATTGGCCAATTCTCTGTTTGTCCGAGATCTTAGATCGATTTCTAACATCGTCGACACAAGACTTAATAATTTTCTGAAAACCCGAGAAAAAATTTTTTATATATAATTATATGTAATTATATATAATTAGATATAATTACATATATAATTATATATAATTACTAGATAAAATAGGCGTGCGGTACGCACGCGCTATAGTTTTTGATATTACATAATTTCTTACAAATTACACAAATTTAATATTACATTAACCCTAAATATACATAACTGTCAAAACGCGATCTCCACGATGACAGCAGCTCATGAAGTAAGCACAGCGGGAGAACCAATCAGCATTACGGAAAAGCGTCAATAATAAACTTCGGGACTTTCAAGAGATACAATTATCGATTTAACATGCACTTTTTCAGATAGGATAATATTATATATAATTAAATATTGTCCATGTATATTAAAATATCTGTAATTGCACAGGGTGAATCTTATAATGGTTGAACCAGGTTTTTAATCTATGAGAGAAATTACCGAATACCAATGTTATTTTAGCTTTAAAAGGAGAAATAACCGAATTACCAATGTTATTAGCTTTAAAAGGATGCTAAAACTAAGGCCGAACTTCCTCGATGTCGGAACGGTTACAGATTTTTTTTTCGAGCGATAGTCGAGCAGCACGCGATCGCCTACGGAATAAGGGAGAAGCGCTAAGGCCAGGTGAGCACTGTGAGTACACTGGCTCTCTTTGTCCAACGCACTCATAAATATCTATCCTTGTTCTTTAATTTCAGTGTTATCTAACCCAAGATTTGTCACATATGTTGACACAATTACTGCTCCACTTTATTATTGTTTATCTCCGCTAACTTGATTCGAACGTACATACACGAAAAATCAGAAAAATCTTTTTTGATAGGTTTTTTATCGTAGTTTCACAGGTTCAGGATTTCTGAGTATTATATGAGTCTCGCAAGTCTTTAATTTTAAACGTACAAGCAACAGATCTTCTAGAGATTTCCTACAAATCTTAAGGTTAAAACCTCAGGTGACAGGTGCACGAATTTTTTACCTTTTCTCCTAATTTTCTCATAAATTTTAGTTTTGTGGGATCAATTTTTTGCATATTTTTAATGTGTAAATGGTTTTTGTGGCCCGTAAATCCAATTCAAAGATTTTAGTTATTTCTGAAATATCGCGCGATAATGTCCATAGCTTTAGCATCCTCTTAAGAGGATGCTATACGGACGGGAATTACCGACACATTACAGTTTTCTTTAATTTTCGAATTGACTCGACAGATCACAAAATCTTTTTGCAGAATAAAAGTACGCACCAAAACAAAGTGCGGAACGGTAAATTTTACGAGAAAACCTTCAAAAAAGTTAAAAATTTATTTATTTTTGGCTTGTGGATCTATCAATCGAGGTTAACTTTTGTCATTTACTGACGTTCCGTAGTTCGTATGTATGAAATGAGACCGTCCCGCACTTCAGAAAACTCTAACGAACAACACTGATTGTATGTCATTCCAATCAAAAGCCTAACAAAAAAGTTTAATCTCTGAACAGCTGTACGTGTGCAAATTTCGATTAGCGCACGCACACGATGACAAGCAGAGCAGATTGTGTGCAACAGTAATTGAGGGTCTTTTCGCAGATGGTACTACAATCGAAAAACGAAGACAGATCTATGCGTTGGACAAAGAACGTTAGCTTGGTGTTAGCGCTTCCCCTTTTCCTTCTGCAGAAAAAATAATCTGCAATACCGACGTTGAGGAAGTTCAACTTTAGGTATAGCATCCTATTAAGTGGATGTTGGATTGTTGCAATTATATCGACATTTTTTTCTCAAAGTAATTTCTTCGAATTAGGTTTACAGAATTGAAAATATTTTTACACAATTAAAATATATATATGTCAATCTTGGATGGAACGGTTAATTTCATGTTAATAACAACAAAAAAATTAAAAATTACATTAATAATTACTTACATCTACACGCATCCACATCGTAGAGTTGTCAAGTCACGACAATGTCAAATTAATCTGACAGTTCTACAGATTTCTTGGGTAATACGAAACATTGACACCCTAACGTGATAGAATAACACTAAATCATCGAAATTTAGATTAAAAACTTATAAAAAAGATATTACTTATATAGATAAAATTGTATACGTATGTGCACACGAAATATAGGTGCATAACAGAACGCTTGCATATATAGAAATAGAAAAAGATTAGCTCCTGGATGTCGTTATAGATAGCGATAAAATCGAAGAATAACGACAGATAATATATTCATGAGTATGCTGAAGAAAAAGCGCTAGCCTGCTCGTCTGGCCTTAGCGCTGTTCCTCTTACCGTTCACCCCGGGCGTGATTGCGTGCCGACTTTCGCTCGAAAAAAAAAGAATCCTATAATACCGACGTTGAGGAAGTTCGGCCTTAGGTCTAGCATCTCCGTAAATCTCAATTCTTTTGGAAACCTGATGTGCTAGTGAAATTTGATTTGCGGCATTGTTTTAGCACCTAAAAATTTTTGTAGAAAACTTGTCTGATTTCAAATAATTATTGGATGTAAACTAGTGTTATTATTCATTTTTATATTTTAAAAAATATAAAAAATCAATTTTTAAATAATAAACATAAAGTAATATTTAAAAATATGTATCATCTATTTAAAAATATTTTTAACTCAAACAATCTCTTAAAAAATCCTCGACAAAACAGGAAAAACCCCTCCTTTACAGTTTTTCGGGATAAGGGGGGATAGTAGAGATCCTTGTAATCAGCTGTTGGCCGAAATCGGCGCCTTGATGGATCAATCACGGGCCGACCTGGTAATCGTCGCCGGGGATTTCAATGCCAAGTCAGAGGAGTGGGGATCCCCGGCGATGAGCCTCAAGGGGGAGGCGCTGGATCGGTGGGCGCTGGAGTTGGGCCTGAGCTCAACTCCGGCGCCGTGGACACATGCGTGAGGCACAATAGGGGGTCCATCGTGGACCTTACCCTCGGATGCCCCCGTGCCTCGCGCATGGTGTCGGAATGGAGAGTGATGGAGGGGGAGGAGACGCTCTCGGACCACAGATTGGTCGCGCGCGACGGTGGAAAAAGAGGTGGGGAACCGCGCCGCTGGGCGGTCCGCAAGCTGGACGCCGACCTGCTGGTGGCGGTCACCGAGGTGAAGGCCTGAACCAGTGAACTCTCAAGGCCGATCCAGGACGTAGACGAGGGGGCTCGGCTCCGGGACGCCATGTCGGAGATTTGCGACGTGGTGATGCCCCGGGTCCGGGTGGCTCCCCGTCGGCGGGGGGGTGTACTGGTGGATGCCCGAGATTGCTCAGCTCCGTACGGAGTGCAATCGGACGCGCCGCCGGTACACTCACTACGCCAGACGGCGGTCCAAGGACGAAGCCACGGAGGCAGCGCTGAGGGAGCAGTGGAGGGAGAGGAAGAAGCTCCTTCAGCGCGCCATCGGCGACGCAAAGGCTAGAGCCTGGGAGGAGCTGGTCGAGACTCTCGATCGTGATCCATGGGGGCGCCCGTACAACATTGTTCGCAATAAGTTCAGGGCAGTGGGCGCCCCTGTGACCGAGAGTCTCGATCGGCCGTTCCTCGAGCGAGTGGTCGCCGCCCTGTTCCCGCGGGGAGCGGGTGTGGTGGCCATCTCGGCGTTCCTCTGCCCCCGGCAGACGAGCCGTGGGGAGAGGAACTGTCTCGAGGGACGAGGTGACGGGAATAGCTAGGAAGCTCCGGGCGAAAAAAACCACTCCGGGACCGAATGGCATCCCCGTCAGGGCTTTGGCGCTGGCGTCCGGCGTCTTGGCGGACGGCTTGCGAAACCTCTTTGAGAGGTGTCTGCGGGCCGGGCGGTTCCCCACCGTGTGGAAGGAGGCGCGCAGTGCTTCTCCCCAAGGAGAGTAAACCTCCTGGGTCTCCCTCCGCGTATCGCCCGATATGCCTGCTCGACGGCAAGTTGCTGGAAAGAATTCTAGCCGGCCGCCTCCGAGAGCACCTGTCCCGGATTGGCCCCGATCTGGCCGAATGCCAGTTTGGGTTCCGCGAGGGTCGATCCATGGTCGATGCGATTCGACGCGTGCGGACCCTCGCGGTCGAGGCTGTCTCCCGCGGTAGGGTAGTGTTGGCGGTGTCCCTGGACATCGCCAACGCCTTCAACTTCCTGCCATGGGAGTGTATACGCCAGGCACTTCGGTTCCACCGAGTGCCGACGTATATGCAGGCGGTCATCGGGGACTATCTCCAGGGCAGGAGTATATCATACCCCGGGCGATACGGGGAGACCCATCACGGAGAGATCCATCGCGGCGTCTCGCAGGGGTCGGTCCTCGTGGGACCTAGGCTACGACTGGGTCCTCCGGGGTGCCCTTCTTCGCGGGCTGGGAGTGGTGTGTTACGCGGACGACACGCTGTTCTTGGCCTGGGAAAGGGACTGGGGAAGCACCATGCGCCTAGCAGAGGTGGGTGTGGCACACCTCGTGGGCCGCATTAGAGCGCTGGGCCTAGAGATGGCCCTCCAAAAGACCGAGGTCGTCTGGTTCGCCGGGCCTCGGGTGAGGGGGCCGCCTCGAGGGGCCCAGCTAACCATAGAGGGGGTCGATGTCGGGATTAGGACCCAGATGAGATATCTGGGGCTCATTCTCGACAGCTGGTGGAGCTTCGAGCCGCACTACCGGCAACTGGTTCCCCGTTTGCGGGCGGTAGCCTCCAGCTTAGGGGGGCTCATGCCCAATCTCGGGGGGCCAGGGGAGGGGCTCTCCGCCTGTACCTGGGGGTGGTTCAGTCTATCGCCATGTATGGCGCCCCCGTGTGGTATCCCGAAATGGTGGCCAGACGCCGCATACAGTTACTCCTGAGCGGAATGCAGCGGGGACTGGCCATCCGGGTCGCACGGGGGTATCGAACCATCTCCGGTGAGATGGCGACCGTAGTGGCTGGATCATTGCCGTGGGATCTCGCGGCGGGCATGTACGCGCAAGCATACGAAGAGAGGATCGCCCGCCGCAGGGATCCCGCTGCGGCGATGGCCTGGACCCACAGGGACGAGGANTCCACCTCCGGCGGCTCCAGTTCGTGGTCTGGAAGGAGCGCCTATCCTCCGCGCCGTCGGAGCCATCTGTCTGGTACTCGAACAGTGGACGGAGAGGCGACGTTTCGGCCCCCTGACGTATAGGTTGGTGCAGGTGCTCACCGCGCACGGGTGCTTCGGTGAGTATTTGCACCGAATTGGGAAGGAGCCCACGAAGGTGTGCCACCACTGCGGCGCTCCGAGGGACACGGCGGATCACACC
>QKQZ01015245.1:0-10000 GCA_003595255.1 Solenopsis fugax
CAATTAATTCATTGATAAAATAAGCTTGGATGGTAGGTGTAGCTCCCAGAGCTACACCGCTGCACGCTGCACCGCGCCGCGCGCCATGACGCAAAGGATTAAATACGCTACAGAAATCGTTTAGGCAAATATATGCAAACAAAACCAATTGGGTATCAAAGTTCAAAGTACATACAATGTCTGACATTTTGAGTTTTGTAGTCAAAATGAGTCAATTGTTAGTTACATCACTTTAAATATCAAAATTGACTCTAAATCTTAATTATTTAAGATTTAAATATTATTAAAAAATTATTCAAATTTATAAATACATATTTATATGCAAGTAAAGTAATCTTGACATAAAATATGATATAAAAAAGATCTATCTTCCTTTTATAACTATATTTGGATTAAAAAATACTGTTATAGTGTTTGTCACAAATTTTAGTCCGATTTTAATATATTTTTCGTATGTTATTACACTATTATTATGTTTAGGTATTTTTTAAATATTTTTTTTCGATTTTATTCTTAATTGGAGTATTTAAAATGAGAATAAAAAGTTAAATTAAATTTTAGTTGACATAAAAAAATTGAATTTTGTCCGCCTAAAGTCGCGCGCCCGACCACTGTGCAGCGCACAGTTCAAAATGAATAGAAATATATAAAATATTATTTCAGCACGAAGATCTCGCTGTGACTGTCTCGGTCTATCTTTCAAAATTGTTGTACATACATACATGGAATGTGAAAGGTGAAACCTTTCTGAAACTTTTTGCAACAATTGGTGCACATTCATCTCGCATAATAAATTAATATGGGGTGTCCGTATTGATTAAAGTTTAAAAAAGAAACATTAACATAATTTTTGTTACAGATTGTTCTTAATTAATTATTTATGATTTCTAAATGTAATAACGATCTCATTAAACAATGAAATTATTATCGAAAAATGCTTGAATATAAGCATACAAATTTTTATGACCGAAGTTTCTGATATCTTTGTTTTTTAAGAGAACTGTTTTATATTTCTATAGTTTTCTCATAAAAGTTTGTTTTTTATATAAAGAAAATTATTTATGATGTTTCATAAAATAGTTTAATATTTTTTATTCAGATATATCGCGATGTCATAATTACTGATATTCACTTAAATTTGTTGTATTAGCAATTATGGTAGAAATATGTAGGTTTAATAAAAAATTTTATTTTAATATTAACTTCTTTAGACTTACCTTTCAGTATAATAAATTAACATTATTTTTTTGTTGAAGTGATAAGTTATAAATTTAAATTTTTCTTGATACAAAATTTATTTTATTAATTACCGTTTTTAATTATTTTCTTTAGAACATAATTTGTAAGTTAATTTATAATATACTCATATTTGTTGTACAATTATGACAGGAATGAATTTCTGGGGCTCGCTGGCATGGTAACATTGAATAATTCCGAAACAGACAATTTCAACAGAAATTTGTCATTGGATGTATCCCAAGTTGTTAAGCAGGATGTCAACGATGGAAAAAGGTTTTTACTTTAAAAATGAATTGGTTGTCTTGTTTTCCTTAATAAATAGATTTTTTAAGTCAGAGCGCTATTAAACATTGTATAATTCACTGCTTCTATTAACATTTACATATTATATCATATGTCTTTGTTTAAGTAAAGATTTTTAACCCTTCGTGATCACCCGGGGTCAATTTAATCCCAAGGAAAGCCTTGAGGCTTTATATCTCTAAGTTCTTGTTTTATGGGACTTGATATGCCATTTATCTGAAGTTCAAGGAATCTTCTTTGTAACTAGATGCCAATGCATCAGTGTGCGTATAGCAGCCATTCGTGCAACATCGTTTTTGCGTTGAGATCATTTTGACCCCAATGTGACCAAGACGCGATTTTCAGTAAAATTTGTCCAAATTTATTTGTTGTAATTTTTTCTGCATAGTTTATACATATATATTTATACGTTTAGATGGCTACTTTTTACAAAATCGCGCATTTCGAGATTCGCTGCTAAACGACAACCAAAATGAATCTTTTGGCGGATACGATACAGAAAATAAGGACGATCATGCATCTGAGGTACAATAATTCATACTTTTTTTTTCAAAAGTCTCCTTTATTTCTCAGAATAAATATCTTTTTTGGAACGTGAATATTTTTTTCTGAAAATGTCATCTGTGGAGTATAGCCGTGAATTTTTACTAAAACAATTAAAAATTATTTTAAAAAGTTATTTTTTTAATAAAAAAAATCATTTTTCAAAAATTTTTATTTTTGCATTTTTTAAATATTAAATTCTTAATAAATCCGCTATATTTCTACATTTTGCAATGTTAAAATATATTCAATAATTTTTTTGACGTCGAAGAACGAAAACTGTGAACGGCAACCAGTTAAATGCGTTTTGGATCATTTCGACCATAATATAATCATTACGGAACTTTCAAGAAGTGTGACCATGAAGGGTTAATCAGAAATTAACTATAAAATTATTAAAAATTGATTAATTATTTTACTCAATTTTATTTAGTTTTAATATGAATTAGCCTTAACTTTTTAAATATTTTGTATTGTATTATTGTTAATAGTGACAAAATAAATATTATAAAGACTGTTTACTGCAACAATTTTATTTTACTAAAATGTATTTAATATTGTATTATATGTATATAACATAAACTACTATTATTAATTAATTGTCACTAAAATTCTTTATATATTTATACATTTACTTGTTATAATTTATTTGAAGACATAATGTTACATAATTTTATTTACTTACTAATAATAAAACATTAATATCTCGAATAGAAAAATTTTATTGACATTTTAATGAAATTTTCGATAAATTTGACATTTTATTATATTTAACGAAATTTCAATAAAATGTTATAAATACTAATTAATGAAAAAATTTTTATTGAAATGGTAATAAATTTTTGACGAAATTGCAACAAAATATCGATAACAGATATTCTGTAAAAATAAATTAATTTTATTGAAATTATAATAAACTTTTAATACATTGAAAAATATTGATATTCTGTATTGATAAATTAATGATGTCTTATTAGAATTGTAATAAATTTTTGATGAAACTGCAACGAGAATAGCAGGTACTCTATAATAACAAATTAATAATATTTTAATATAACGATAAAACCAGGTCAAAAAAGACGAGCACAAAATTATTACTTTTTCTGACAAAATTATTACTTTTGTTTTTTAAAATTCTTAGTAATATAAAAATGTCAACAATCAATTAGCATTAAATATGGCATATACATGGGTGGATTGAAGAGTTTCCGACCTGACCAATAAGACACGCATTTTCGAGACAAAATAAAATTTATTTTTAAATCTTCTTTTACTCAAGGCATTTATTCTAACATTTTTTAAAACCTTTCATACCTTCAGTGAAAAAACTTTTGTCTAAACTAGAAAAATAGTTCACAATACTTTGTATGAAATGCAAAATTCGCATTTTGCACTTTAGAATTCGATGAAAATTTCTTCCCATCGAGTCATTTTGTCAAATTCGTGAACCAGGCTCAAGACACATTTTTGAAAAGTCCAACCGAATCCATTTTTGATCGAGTGTCAGCAAATTCGGTAGCCATCGCGCAGTCAATTTTCTTATGCCCAAAGAAAGTTTTTCATAGAAACGTTGGAGTAAGTACATTGAATTAAAAGGAGATTATGTTGAAAAATAAATTTTAATTTGGTTCGAAAATTCGTGTTTTATTAATCGGAAATTTTTTAATTCATCCTTGTACATCCAAGTACATTCACATACGTTTTCGTGCGATTTACGAGTTTTTATCAAAAAACTTCGACAACGAAAGAGTATACACGTTGTTCTAAATTGGCGTTGTGTGTTTAATCACACTGAGAAATATGATTTTTTTATCTCAACAAGACATATGATATGAATGCGTGTTGGTGAAACCAGGCAAGATTTCTGGCTATTATAATAGGGCTCGAGATTTTATAATTAGAATGTTTACAAATTGTAATCCGATAATTCCTTTAGTAATAAAATTTCTAATTCGTCTATTTTTAAATAGATATATTTGTTGAATTTACCAGATTTCTAATTAATATAACAACACTTTTCAGTGCACGCTTCATATTCTGTACTTTTAATGAGCTAGATTATTACGGACAAATCATTATATATCATTTATAGTTCATATTATTTCTTTTTAGTACTTTTCAAATTTAATATTTAAAACTCAAATGAATTTTCTTTGTATGGTTAAAGAACATTAAAAGATATAATAAAATAAGTTTATTTTAAAGTTTCTTTTTCTCCTTCTTTTTCTTTTAAGTCGATTTTTGTTTATTCCTTAACCCTTAAACACACGAGTGAGTCGGAGAAATCCCATATGATGTTTCGAACGCTTGCTGTGTAAAGACAAAATGAGATAGGAGGTTCGGACCAGGGGGTAAAAAAAGTTTAAAATCTCTTCTTTCAATTGATATGGTTGTTCAACTTTATTGGTCAACTAGAATTCGAACGGCATGGCAGCAAAGTTTTGTTGGGGTTTGTGGAACTACCATTGTGTGTGAGCGAAACTTTTTTGTGAGTAATCTTACATAAAAAAAAGCTGGACAAAACACGTTCGAACAGATCTGTTCGCGGATGTTACTCGCATATACTCTGTCTAAAGAGTTAGAATACTATATAGTGCTGTAAAAAAAGCGAGCTTTTCCGAAATATATCATGAAATACATCAATTTTCAATTTTAGACACGAGTTAATCAAAAATACCTCATATTCGCCTTGTTACATAAGTATATTTTTTAAATAGAAATGGCAATGACATAATTTTTTTTTAAAGTATGACTCTTTAGCTTTAAAATGCCGTATTGTAAAGTCCTTAAAAATTTTTTGTTGCAAAGATATGATTTTTTTTTAAAAAGTAGTTTTTAGACACCCAAAAATACCTCATATTCTCCTTGTTACATAATTATACTTTTTAAAAGGAATAACAATGCCAAAATTTTTTTGAAAGTATGACTTTAGCTTTATAACGCCATATTTTAAAGTTCTTAAAAGTTTTTTTGTTGTAGAGATATGATTTTTTAAAGAAAAAGTGGATTTTTGAACAATTTTTCATTTTTGCTTAAAAAATGGTTTTTCCTTTATAACTTCACAATAAATCATTTTTCGGCAATGCCGATTGTGCAGTCACATTTCTGATATTCTAAACTTTTATTTGAAAAATAATTGTTGAAAAATATTGATTGTAATCAAAGTTATAGCTTCTTAAAGTTGAGAAAGTCTCTCAGACCCGAAAATGTGTTTACGGGATCGGTGTGTTTAAGGGTTAACATATTACATAATGCGTCATCTTACCCACACACGATGTTCGTCATCTTACACACAGTCACCATGTTTATTAAATATAAATGTTCCAATATGAAATAAATGAAAAATATGAATACATTATTGTATATGTTTTTAATCAATATTGTGATTTTATCGAGAAAATGCAAATCTTTACTATAATTGTCATTCCTTATAACAAACACCAAAAAATTATTCTACATATAGCTTCTAAAATACATTTCTTATTATGCACTTTTGTGGATAGATTAAGATCAAACTACTACAAATTGATTATTATCAAAAGTTTCTAATGAATTAACCCTTTACGTCACGGTGTAGCTCTGGGATGCTACACCTACCATCCAAGGAGGTTATCAATAAATCGTTTCACGTATTTCTTTAGCATGTTTTGGTATTGCTGAATTGCTAAAAGTTTTCTCAAACTAATAAAATAAGTTTTAGAATAATATTTTAAATAAATAATTTGTTGTTAATCAATATGTATCGAAAAATTGCTGTTTTTACAGATTAAATTTTTTTGTATAAAATGTTGCCCTATAACCTATACCTCAAAATCACTATCTGGGAGTTTTTGAGGTCGCTGATTACGAATCCGATGTCCAAAATTCAAAATGGTGGACTTAATAATTATGGCGGACAAAATTATCAAAATCAACTGGATTCGATTGAAATTTGCTATTTAGGGGTTTTCGTGGCCGCTGATTACAAATCCGATGTAGAAAATTAAAATTCAAAATTTAAAATAGTGGATCTAATATGGCGGTCGGAATTTTCAAAATCAATCGAATTCAATATATTGAATAATTTGATTTTATAATTTTGAATACAGATTTATATTTATTTTCTGAAGAAAATAGTAAGGATTACATTTCAGCAATATGTTAGAAAAAAATACATTTACAGTTTTTTAGATATATCCACCAAGCTCTTCTATTTTGAATTTCATATTTTTAATTATGCTCTAGATTTGTAATTTGCAATACCAAAAATTCCCCTTTAATTTGGCTCCAGATTTGTAATTTGCAATACCAAAAATTCCCCTTTAATTTGACTCCAGATTTGTAATTTGCAATACCAAAAATTCCCCTGTAGCCATTTTCAAGCAAATTCGCTCGATCAAATTTCTCAAAAACGGCTGGACAGATTTTAATAAAAAAAATATATGTTGTAAACATCGTTTAATTAAATGTAAGTAAATTTTGTGTAATTTTTGTGATGAAAAGAAACCGATAAAAATTTTTTTACGAATTTTTTTTTCTCGTGATATTTTTGAGGTACCACTTTTATATTTACACAAAAACTTTTCTAGACTCTTTACTTTAACATATTTTTTCCAAATCAAATGTTAGTTGAGGAATATAGTTAAAAATAACAATCATTTAAAAAAAAGCATTTTATATTAAATAATTAAAAACGATTTAAAAATTATATATAACAATTTAAAAAGTTAAGATTTAAATGAAAAAAAAATCTCATCCGCGGGGATCGAACTTGGGATCCGAGCATAGCAGTCACAGTCCTAACGTCGCACGCTACACCGCTGATTCGACAATCGTTCTTCTGTAACGGTACTATAGGTGCTGGAAATATTTAATTGTTATTTCTCGAGAATGCCTAATATCCGGAACTTACGGCTTTACTACAGTAAAGGTTTGAGCGAATATTACACACCCATAAAATTTTATTAAAATCGGTGACTCGAAGATCGCAAGTTCCCCTTGTTAGTCTGAATCAATGGATTAAAAACAGATTAACCTATCTAATAGAAACAATTTACAAATTTATCAAGGAAAACCCAGATGTTATTTTCATGAATGCTGACATAGGTAATATAATATTAGCACTGGATAAGATAATTTATAAAAAGAAAATTTTACAGATGCTTCAAGGTCCTGATACATACACGTTTGTAAAAAATTAAAAAAATAATGAAAGATCCGATTAACACCTTGACCAAGAACATCCGCAAGTTGTTTACGAGATGGAAAAAACAAGATTACATCATATACTCACAGATAGGAATGCTTAAATAAAGCTTGCAATATCCCTAAATAAGAATTTAAGAGGCAATACGATTAGTATTAAATTTCACATTTTTTAGCTTTGATAATAAATTTTATAAATAAAAATACGGCACTCCAATAAGGTTCCCACTCTCCTCTATCATGGCTGACTTAGTTATGCAGAACTTGGAGAAAAAAAGCATTTGAGATCATTGGTACAGTCTGTCACACAAGAGTTGATTAGACTGTTTTAAGACAAAAAAAAACTACTTGGTGGCTCTACTACTGAGGTATTCGATGAAGGATAGGGGGACTCCTTTGCATTAAAGATGCTAGTATTAAGCCTATTGCAAAATGAAAAGCACAGGTAACAGGAACAGGGAATAGATTTCGTAACTTCTGATTAGTTTGCAGATATTTTTCATGGTTTCTGATTGGTTCTATTGTTAAATCTATTATTTATTGTTATTCTCTGTTCCTGTTGTCTGTGCTTGTCATTCCTATTGCTTTTCATTGTGCAATAGGCTTTACTTTCCATTGTGACAAGAACATGTGATTTCTAAAATGAGTGCACTTTTCGAGATAGTGTTCTTCTCACAATGGAAAACAATACTGGCGTTTCTAGGCCAAAGCATGACTACTGTCTTCTCTATCCTTCAATAAATATCACAGTAGTAGAACCACCTAGTAATTTCCTCTTAAAGTAGTCTAGCCGACGCTCTTGTGTGACAGACTGTATAAATTTACCGTTTTATTTTTGTTGTTGACGATGTAGTGATGGCTATTCCTTATGACTTTACTCTTAACACGTTTAACTCTTTTCATCCTAGTGTCCAATTTACAATTATAAGGGATAGAAAAGGATAAAATTTCTTTTTTAGACTTGACGATAATTATTAACCCTTAAACATATAAGGGGGTCTGGAAGACCTTTTATGATGTGTGTGCGTGCGTGCGTGCGTGTGAGAAACAATCGTTTGCTGTGAAGACGAAATGAGAAGGAGGTTCGGACCAGGGTGTAAAAGAAGTTTGAAATCTCTCCTTTCTGTTGATATGGTTGATTAACTTTTTTGGTCAACTACAGTTCGAACGGCATGGCAGCAAAGTTTTGTTGGGGTTAATGGGACTCCTACAGTGTATGAGTGTAACTTTTGTGAATAATTTTATATAAAAAACTGCTTAAAACCGTTTGAACAGGTCCGTTCGCGTATATTACACGCATATACTCTATCTAAAGTTAAAATACTATGTGCTGTGGAAAAGGGGGTTTTTGCGGGGGTCCGAGATATATCATGAAACACATCAATTTTCAATTTTAAACACCTTGAGTTAATCAAAAATACCTCACATTCTTTTTGTTACATGTTATACTTTTTGAAAGAAATGACAATGACAATTTTTTTTGAAAGTATGACTTTTTAACTTTAAAACACCGCATTGTTAAGTCCTTAAAAGTTTTTTGTTGCAAAGATATGATTTTTTAAAGGAAAAGTGGATTTTTGAACAATTTTTCATTTTCTTAAGAAGTTTGTTCACCTTTATGAAAATGCTACGAATTGTATAAAAATTCAATATTACATTCTTTGCAACATAACACATTCACATTAAAATTTTGCAGAATTTGCCTTATACATAGTTTGTGAGAAATCCAAAGCTAAATATCGTGATTTTGACGTACGAGGGCTGCCCAAAAAGTAATGCCCCACATTTTTTTTCTTAAAAACTATTCTATAAAAATGAAATTTACACATATGAAAGAATGATGTTTTATCTACTCACTCTATTTTTTCACATAATCTCCTTCAAGTTTCTACTGCCTTCCTCCAACCTGGCTCCGTAACCAAAGCGAGGACTGGTATCGACAGGGCATACACGCCCTAGTGAATCGCTGGAGGAAGGCAGTAGAACTTGAAGGAGATTATGTGGAAAAATAGAGTGAGTAGATAAAACATCATTCTTTCATATGTGTAAATTTCATTTTTGTAGAATAAATAGTTTTTGAGAAAAAAAATGTGGGGCATTACTTTTTGGGCAGCCCTCGTATATTCTTATGAGTAAGAGTAAGACAGATATATTGCGATGATGATTATTTCATTATAACTACGTAAATAATGCTACCATCTGAATAAAAGTTTTTCATTATAAACTACATATCAACAAATAGATGGTAAAAACACAACATTCACTGCACGATTTCTGTGTAACAAACGATAATATTTGGTGTACAAATAAGTTTCCGCCGTTTGACAAAAGTTGGCGGCACCAGTAAGTTATGGTTAAAATTGTCAGATGTAAAACGTCATTATCGTAAGGACATCTGTCAACAACATAACCTTAAAATATTAGTGATTTTTTATCAGTATAATATATTCTTTTGTGTGCGAAAATGTCGAGTTTTGAGCCGAATAAGCGTCATTTGCGGGAACTTTTGATTTACTTCTTCAATTTGAAGAAATCTGCAGCTGAGGCGCATCGATTGCTTGTAGAAGCATATGGTGAGGCTGCCTTAAGTGAGAGAATTTGTCGTGAGTGATATCAAAAGTTTAAGAACGGTGAATTTGATGTCGAAGACAAAGAACGTAGCGGAAGGCGAAAGTGTACGAAGACGCGGAATTGGAAGCATTATTGGATCAAGATTCGTGCCAAACGCAAG
>QKQZ01015246.1:0-10015 GCA_003595255.1 Solenopsis fugax
TTCCCTTGAAGATAAAATCAAGTGAAAGATATGTTTTGACAATTTTTCAGGCAGCTATTATTTACATGGCTATAATATATATATATATAAGTATAATTTATTTTTATTATAACTATTATTTAAAATAACTATAATTTTATAGTTTGCNATTTTATAGTTTGCGTAAATGACTATAAATTATAATAAAATTATAGTAATTGCAATCATTCTTTTCTTTCAGTGTAACCATACACAATAGTTGCATTAACGCATATTATAGTCACAATGATCATAATTCATTGTTCAAGCAGCTATAATTTGTTGGTTAAAATAACTATAAATTTATAGTTGGCGCCGAAAATCACTATAAATTATAGTTAAATTATTGGTAATTGCAACCATTCTCTTCTCTCAGTGTATATTTCCACACTGAGAGAAATCATTTCGTAAGATCAACCAAAGTTTGATCGAATAGTGATGAAATGAATTTTGTAGTTACTGGTACCAAAAACTTTGTTACATTTAACAAAACTTTTTGTAATTTGTTGTGTGAAAATAATTATTTGGTTAAGGCTACAAATTGTTTGGTCAAAACAACTATATATTTAGTAATTATAACTATAAAATTCATTTGATCACTATTCAATCAAACTTTGATTTTACCAAACATTGCTCTCAGTGCATTTAATAAATATTTCATTAGTACTATTCGAATAAATATTTATTAAAATTTAGTAATTTTTCCCTGGGTGTACTGAATATCAATGAATGTAATTTCAACACAGGAGAGCATGACACTTTTTTTTCCACGACAATACCGTGAACTGTACGCGATACAGGTTTTCGCACGGTGCATCTAGATGTTTTTTGTCGAGCTTTTTTTTACATAAGCACGACGTCTCTCTCATCTCGAGCGCATTTAGACCTTAATTAGCCGCCAATACGTAACCAGTGCGCCGATGTACATACATGTATCGGCGTAAACACGCTTTACGACCAGGCGGAGAAAGTCGGTTACACATATCTTTAATAAACGCCATGTCGCGCGGTCGGTTCGTCGTCGGAAACGTAAAACCGCCGCGATCGCAGGATTCGCAAGAGATCAAGTGCGGCGAGGAAGAGGGAAGGGAACCGCTACAGTTCCGTTTTTCAGCCCTCCGTGAGACGACCCGGCAAGGGCGTAATCTCGTCCCGATATCTCAAGCGCGATGTATTTACGGGGCACTCGCGAAGGGAACGCGTCGCTCGTCGTTCAGCTCATTATCATTAGCGCATCTCGTAATTGCGTCCGCCGTGTAAACGTCCCCGAGAAATCGACGGCGGCAACGGCGGCAATTCGATTATACGAGGAGCAAGAAAGGGCGGCTCTACTCTTTTAAGGTATACTTCGATGGTATCGGAGGATGAAGAATAGGCATGAAAAATAGGATTGCGTCGCCAATAGAAGTTCGTTAAAGTCGATCCTGAAATCTAGATTATGGCATTTGCGACGCGCTAATTGTATATCGGTCTCGAATAATGAGCTTAATTATAATTTTGTACTAATTAACGAGATTTTGGTGCAGAAAATAAATTAACTTACAAAAAAGTGAGTTTGAATAAAGAAAGCTGACGGTTTTTTCGAGATGCCAGACTACACAGAAAAAAATGATTATCAAATCAACAATTCATTGTTTCATATATAAGCAAGAATATAAAATCTTCTTGGAAGAATTTAATAATCTTGATCAGACATAATTTGCTTGCATGAAGAAACAAAATTTCTTTATGTTAGCAAATTGTGTTTCTTTGAGATTATAAATACTTCCAAAGAGATTTTATATTCTTGCTTATATATGAAACAATGAATTGTCGATTTGGTACTAATTTTTTTCTGTATGCTTTAGTCTACTACTTCTTTTTGTACACTGAGAAAAAGTAAATTGTTAACTTGACTAAATTTTTCAATTTGATTGAATTTCTTCAGTTTAATTATTTACGTATTTAAGTTAAATATATAAATGCTTAAACTAAAGTTCAAGTATTTTATGTATTTAAGTCAAATACATAAATAGTTGAACTGAAAAAATTTAATCGAGTTGAAAAATTTAGTCAAGTTAATAACTTTTTTCTCAGTGTATTAATTTTGTATGTACATATTTTTTTAGACTATTTTTATCCAATTTATTATCCGAAAATTCATAAGAAACTGAACATGTATTTTAAAATCAGCTACACAAAATAGTTCACTTCGTTTATCAATTTTATTTTTTTTTCTTTTTCTATTTTTTTTTATTAATTCTTGTTTTCTAAACTGATACCTTGAAACTTTACATAAGATAATATCTGGTAATAACGTGAAGGCTGGTTTATTAGTCTACATGTGCTGTATCTTGAGCCTTCTTACCAGTTGACTTTTATTTTCCATCATGTTCTGTATATGACTAGACATATCTCGATAATATCAGCGTATCGACATCGCACTGTCCACACTGTCAATACAGTGTATTCTCGACATCCTGCGGTACTAATCTTCGTTTCATCACGTACCTCCGCGTAATTGTTGTTAAAAAAAAACGGAGAAATATATCACGCGACAGCTAACGGCGCATCGTCACGTTGTTTTTCTCATTTTGCTTGATTTCGTTACGTGACATCGTTCTTATCTCTCTTTCTCTTGTCTTTCCGTGTCAGTATCAGAGAACCGATCGGCACTAGGCAATCGATCCGATCACAATCGGACCGATCGCCGCGGATCGACGCGCTAACGTCGTCGCATTATTAGCAGGGCTTTAAACGGCTAATCACGCGCTCGAGCGCGCGAGCGATTTTTGCGCGATTGACGGAAGATCTTTTCGCCGATCATCGTCGCCCCTCGCGCGCTTTGCCCATCACTTTGCCTGGCAACGCTGCTGCCGCGAAGACGCATAGCAGCCTAGAAAGTCCGAGGAAACGTGAGCGCGAGAGCAGCCGGAGAAGAGACTTTTACGCGATCGCTATCGCGTCGACCTAATAACAACAATTTCGTCAAAACCAATAGGCCGATGATGATCGACCGAGCAATCTTCTCTCTCTCGGACGAGTTTCTAAAAGCCGATTCTTCGCTGCCATGTTCGATCGATCGGTCGAACAGATCCATCCCCGCGTTGCTTCGATAATTTCGAGGCGATCGAACGGACATACAGTCCTTCGGATCCTCCCGAATTTGCGGTGAAAAAGAAAATGTGTCCACATTCGACGCTGTTATTGATTGCACGCGTTACGACCGCGTTTTGCATTTTGCAGAACATTTGTCAAATTAAAAAAATGATGAAAATGATAATCTTTAAAACAATGATTGGAGTAAGACCGAAAATAACGACGCGCAGTTTGAAGAATCAGAAAATGTATGTAGAATCATAAAAAATATTTAGAGGTGTACGAATTGAGCATTTGCGAAGTCGAATCAAATTGATCTTTTTTTTTAGCATGCTCGAAATCAAATTGAATGGAATTTGAAATCACGTCGAATCGAATAGAATCTCTTTGATTCGAATTCGAATCAAATTTTCCTGGATTTATATTACATGTTAATTCAAACGTAATAAAGTATTTTCAATGACATTACAGATTTTTTTTAATAGACAAGAAAATTAATTAAGCAAGATAGAAATAAGAGACAAGTATTTTTTTTATACGTGCCCAATCTTACTTTTAGGGGGTGAAACATCCCTTCGAAGAAAATCGGTTTTCATCTTTCGAAGCGTATATCATCGAAACTATAGGAGATAGAAAAAAATTTTCTAATTGAAAGTTGAATGGCTACAAGAGTACTTTATAACAGTAATAAAAAAATTTTTCTGGTGATAAGTGGTGGGGGGAAAATGTAAAAAAAAAATAAAAAAAAATTTTTATCACTGTTATAAAGTACTCTTCAAGTCATTCAACTTTCAATTAGAACATTTTTTTCTATCCCCTATAGTTTCGACAATATACGCTTCGAAAGAAGAAAACCGATTTTCTTCAAAGGGTTATTTTACTCTCTAAAAGTGAAATTGAACACGTATAAAAAAATACGTGTCCCTTATTTTTATCTGTACTACAACATATTAAAGGCTCGTTAAAATCGGAGGGGGACACTTCCATACCTTTTTTTGTAACTAAATGTTTATAATAAATTCTAGACAACAAGTGTGAGGATTATGTTGATAAATGAACATTAAATACATATTTTATAATTTACAATGTTAGTACTATCAAAGTGATAATACTTTAGTAGCCCTTCATTAGAAAAATATAGTGGAGAAATTGTTTTTTAATTTCTAAATTCTATAAAATAAAATAATGCAATGATAAATGAAATGATAAAATGATAAGTGAAATTTATGAAATGTTGAAACAAATTTATGAAAACAATTATCTATCGTGTATACGAATTTTTTAATAATTTATTAGACTAGACAAAATAGGCGCGCGCTACGCATGCGCTACAAAACTTAATATTACATAATTTCATACAAATTACAAATTTAATATTACACTATTAACCCCTCAATACACATAGCCAAAATACGCGATCTCCACGATGACAGCTGCTTACGTTATTGCAGCGAGAGAACCAATCGGTATCGCGGAAAAGCGACAATAATAACTTTGACATATTCGATATATTCTTTTCCTTGTCTTTTTTTAAAAAGGATTTAAAAACTATGTAAATAATTTTGGAAATCGACAAACAATCGGGCATAAAAATTGGAACGCGCTAATACAAGATTGATCTCGCAGAAGATATAAATGCAACAATTAAAACAGACAATCAATTCGAAATCGAATCATAGACAATTTGAAATTTTCGAACTATTCGCATTCGAAAACGAATCGAATCCATTGCGATTCGATTCGAATTTGAACTATATTCGCACACCTCTAGAAATATTATTTCAGCACTAAGATCCTGCTGTAACCGTCATCGGCCTTTCTCGTTTTTAATCTTTAGTTCTTTATTCTACACGGTTCTTGATTGAATCTTTTTATTATACGGTCATTTCACGCTCGCTCACGGCTATACAGAACGTAGTTAGAAAAGGATTTGAGTCTTAATTATATGAACGATATATACAATGCTCGCTAAACCGAGCAAAAAAGAAGAAACACCGAAGAATTAAACTCCAATGCGGATCATAATCGACTAATTAAGAGTTAATATAAGCCCTGACGGGCCCGACATGTCCAGCTCGACAATGTCTGAAATTCCTCGACGAGGAACTATTCAAAGGACCGGCGACCGCCCGATTAATCACGCGATGCACTGTTCCGGGTGTATTGTGCGAGAACATCGAATAAAAGACTCGCTTTCTCCGATTCGGCTATTCGGCGACTAGCGCTCACGAGGGACAACACGCAGGACCCCGTAGTTTGAATGCGTAATTGATCTCCGCCTTTTTAATCGCGACGAGAGACATCCCGGCTAGGGTGTCTGGTTAGGCTTCGGAGGAATCAGGACGCGTAGAAAAGAATAGGGAGAAGAATGTTCGAACGGTGAACGGTCTGATGTCTTTGTGCGTACAGGGTGTCCTAGAATCACCGGAACGCGTCCTTTTAATGTCGTATGAAGTCAATGGCTAATTTGAAGATAATTTTTCGATTAAAGAAAAAAGTGGTCAACGTAGTTCATGATTTCTATATGAAATATCGAGTTTATATAAAAAATTTTCGAATAATTTCTAAGAACACAAAATATATAAGTGATAAAATTCAATAAAATAATTTCTGATGAACAATAATTTTTCGTCAAGTCTACATTTGAAAAATAAAATTTTAAAAACCTTTATTTTGATTAGTTTTGAATAAAAATTAATTTATCGATATAATTTTAAAACTTTTACATACCGAAAATAAAAAAAGCGTCGCGCAATCATCGTGTTCCGATTAATACGTGATTGTAATTAGCTGAGTTTATAAATGGTGCAAGGAAAAGTATAAAATGTGTAATTGCAAAATAAAAACAGAGAGAAAGAGGGGGACAACGAAAGTACTTTGATATTTCGAGAGACATTTCGTCGAAAGAAAACCGATCGCAAATCAGCCGGAAGTTGCATCGAAAAGGGGACATCCTATACGATTTTGGAGCACCCTGTGTGTATCGAGTCAGTAAAGTGTGACCGTCGTCGTTGTCGTTGTCGATGCCTTCTTGGTTTTCGATTGTTCGGGCTAGCTCGTGCTTGATATCGGAGCCCGCGCGAACGACGCACAATGGGGCCCCGTTGTGTCGTCGTCGTTACCGTGCTTGCCTCCGCCATTACCGTTCTCATTGTTATCATTGTTATTGTTATTATCGCTAGCTAGCCGCTATTAACGATTGAAATCGGCCCCGGCTAGATAGTCACCGAGTCATTGCCTCCGCATTGGCGGCGAAATTCAATCGACTCGGCCTTCATTTAGAGAGAAATTAATTGTTTCCACATAATCGGTCGATGCCTCGAGGAAAGACAATTTTCAAAAAAGATATTTACAAATAAAATTTATAAAAACATTTGTACGTAATGATGTTTCATCTCTCTACCGTAACGTTGCAATTTTCACGGCGTATTAATACAAATCTTCCATTAAAATGTCTCGATCTATTTGGAGAACGTTACATGCTCTTTTTCTGGCAGAGGCATTCAGTTCCTCTTAACGAAGAAAAACCGCAAGCCCGGGAAATTGAAGACGTGCAATTAATAGTTACATTAGAACAGAGTAAGTAATGTTTCTATGCGGAAAGCGGAACGACGCCAATGAGGGAGGACGGCTAGATATATTTGATATATCATGGGGCATACTTATAAGTAGAAACGGTTCGATCTTGAGTGCTCCACTCGATCCTCAGGCGTGGCTGAACAAATACAAAAGCGCCTCTTCTCGAGATGCAGAAAACAGATCCGGCCAACAATCAACGATGCATGAAGACTCCTCGGCCGATTTCACAAATTATTTTTGGCTATAGAAAAGATTCTTGCGGACCGTATAATAATGACATTTAGATAAAGCACTGCCTAGTTTGTCCCGCTATGCTGAACGTCGTATAATTTATAAAGCGAACAATAAGGGATGATAAAAGAAGAATTGATTTTAACGGTACACAGTCACATTTTTCTTAGCAAAAATATCAATGAAACGTTTTCATTTAAAAAAAAAAAAAATATTTGCAAATCAAATCTTACACAGAAAAAAAATTATTATCAAATCAACAATTCATTGTTTCATATATAAGCAAAAATATAAAATCTCCTTGGAAGTATTTATAATCTCAAAGAGACATAATTTGTTAACATAAAGAAATTTTGTTTCTTCATGAAAGCAAATTATGTCTGATCAAGATTATCAAATGTTTCCAAGAAGATTTTATATTCTTCCTTATATATGAAACAATAAATTGTTGATTTGATAGTCATTTTTTTCTGTGTTGACGCGAAAAAATGTATAATACTTCTGGTAATTTAATAATTTATTAGATCTCTCCTTTTTTTAACAATATTTATTAAATTAAAGTATAGTTATCAAAGCTTTTAGGATGGAAAATTATGGAATGTAACACGAAGAAATGGTACGCCATTAAATTTCTGTTGAGTAAAGATGATCTCTATCTAAAGTTTAGATCAGTTAAGAGTTTCGAGCGTTTCTTTCAATTTTCCAAGTTTCTTTCACCTCCAACACTTCCGTTCATTTACAATTATTTTCAAGATTATCTAAGCTGCACAAGAATTGACGTAAATTACGCGGTGCGCGAGACACACGGGCGGCGACTGCGTCTTCATCTCCGCGTCGAAAGCGCAGCGCACGTCGCCGTCGTGGCGTTATTACAGACTTGAAGGCGATCATGACCGCGCCCCGTTAATTATTCGCCCCGTCAGAATCAAACCGTTTTGTTGTTCCATAAAACGGCCGACTTCCCCTACAATCGAGAGGCATCATCTGCGCGCACACCTGTCGTAACTCGGTTATGTGCTTGCCACTCGTAAAACGTGCTCGATTAAGCTCGGGGCGCGTTCGCGAAAAGGACTTCCGACAAAATTGAAAAATACTTCTATATTGAAACGTTTTAATGGATCTCGAATAATTTTCGGCTGAAGTTATGTGCAGAAAACAAAGGCTTATTCCACAGAGAGAGAAAAACTCTCCGAAAGATATTCTATAAAATTATTTTTATAGAAATTGAAACATTGCGAAATGTTTAAATGAAAATTAATCGTGTGTACGAAAATTAAATATTCATTGAAAATGTATATACTAGTATGTATATAAGAGAAAAAATTATTAAATTTTAATAAATCTTTATTCGAATAATAATAACTAATAAAATATTTCTTTACGATACATAAATGTTTATTCTATAAGAAAAAATGATGACTTAAATTAATGATTCTTGTACTAAATAATAAATAAATATTTACATAGTAAATATTTCATTAGTACTATTCGAATAAATTATTAAAATTTAGTAATTTTCCCTCAGTGTACGATTAATGACAGTTAAACATATTTCTACTTGTAAATCACGATTAATCCATTAAATTCAACGAGAAACGATTTGAAATGAAATGTTCCGATAGATTTCATTATATCTCTCGCTCTGTGAGTCGTTGAAACAAAAAGAGGATCGTTTCTATCTGGGAGCCTAATGACCGCGCGAAATCCGTTCTCCTAGGATCAAAATCGTAATGGTGACGCGATGATGGAGCGTTGGAGAACGGTCTCCTGTTAATTCCGAGAGTCGAGACGATTGCATTAGTTATCGGTCACGGTCGGCCGATGAGGAAGAGGAGCTCGCCTCGTACGTTCGTAGGATTTTTTGCCCCCTGTCTCGCCCATTTTTCTGCCTCTTTCCTTCCTCTCCCTCATGCGTACCCTTTCGCGTTTACCGAGATGAGATGCTCCCCTCCCTCTACCTGTCTCTCTTTGGAGACCTACTTAAAGAAGATCGAGACCGAGCGAGAACGTCGATCCTACTTCCTCGTCATCATCTTCATCGTCTTTGCATCTCCTATACGAGAGCAGGCTCCGATTACCATGATTGATCTCTCAAAACGAAGCTAATTACGAAATATGAGTTCGCGAACTCTGCAGCTATAATCTCTGTTTTCTTGCTGAGGTTCGCGCAATGCAAAATTTGTCTAATTAATAATATCGACTTGTCGCACGTGAATTTCAAAATAAAAATTTTAACTTCGTGGAAACATAAGCATTTATTTTATGCTACAAATTTTTTGGGAGAAAACTCGATTGGAAGTGAAAACTACTGCTAGTCGTATATTTTCATCAAAAGTATACTTTTAATTTGTAGCATAAAATATAAACTTCTAATATCTTGTGCGGACAATTAGTTTTGTGACTCTATATAAGATCATCTTACTTATTTGAAATTATTCTTGCACACACAATTTTTTATTATCTTTTACAAATATTTTCAAACTTAGGTAAAAACAGATAAAGATAGAAATAATAAAGTAAAATCGGCACTTTGTTGCAATTTTATTTAAATACATCTCTTAATCTAATTTTGTTAATAACAGACTAGTGAATTTTTTCAGTTTATTCGTGAAAATGTATCACTGGCAAGTTTGCACTTTCAATCAAGTTTTCCCTAAAAAATTATTGATGAATTTGCAGCATAAAATAAATTCTCAATATTCTATGTCCAGACAATTATAATTTCGTGACTGTATTCACGCAATATTTTTTTAGATTTGTAAAAAATAATTTATCTACTTCTCTTTCTCTTCATTTTAAACTCTTTACATATTCGTAAATGTAGGAGAGAGTGGGGTAAATCGGACCTAGTTACAGTTTTTGGTCTCTATAAGACACAAATAAAGTCCGATCATAAAACTGAAGGTGTCATTGGAAAGATAATTTAATTCCCTTCATTTTTGCTTCAGGCCATTTTGACGTATCTCTCATCTGTGTTGAACTATAAAGGAAAATGTAAAAACGTTTTTTCCGGTCCGATTTGGAACCAGTAGTTCCGGACCACCCGCTGGTACAAATCGGACATTCTTATTTTTATGGGTTTTTAGATAGAATTTTTTAATATATTTTT
>QKQZ01015252.1:0-43639 GCA_003595255.1 Solenopsis fugax
CGCGGCAACGCGGCTGTTAAACAACATAAAGATCTTGCTACGTGGATACGCAACGATTAATCCCATCGTCGAATAAACAGGGGCACTGACGTTGCTCGTTCGCGACAAGCCGGCGTTATCTGTCACGTACACGCGCTGATAATGCCCCGGCCCTGTACGAGTGCATTACGCGCAGGACGGTGCATAAACGGCTCTAGGAGAAACCGAGTGGAGGATAGGCTTTTCATTACTGTTTGGTATCGTGTTTCAGCCACCCTAACGAGTCGAATGAAGGGTTGTCGCGCCGCTCTGCGCGAGCTGGCTGCGGCGAGCGCGAGGGCGGTAGGCTGAGGGACGACGAGGGGTTGGGGTTAAACGGGGATGAACGAGAACTGAGACGGGGTTGTTTGCAGTTTCCCTCTAATTTTGTTGGAAACATCGTTACACCTAGATCGTATCATCTTGTTTATGGGCTTGTATCTAGATGCCGTTCGACGCTGCCCTCCCCTCCGCCCCCTCCCCCCCGTCGACCGCCATTTTATTATCGCCAAGTAAAACGACGAGCTCTCATCCGCGTACGCGCCACTCCAAACGAGCTCGTCTGCATCGGTAACGGGACTTTTATTTGTGCTCTAGAAACGAACGATTCACGATTGAATCCCGGTCCATGATCGCACGCCTGAATGCGGATGCGAATAATTCGTATATGCGCCGATATACATACACGGAATTATTAATAAAACCGTAGACTTTGCTTTGCACAATTGCGAGTGGCAAAAATTGATATATGTATGCAAAAGTGAGTTTTTTTTTTTTTCAAATACGGTGCGACTGGTAGATGTACAATAATATGATTGAATAAAGTTGTGCTAACTAAAAACATGTAGAGGAGAGAAAGGGATCGGGAGGTAGATGTGGGGTGGTGAGATACCATGATATATGACTCGCATTGAATTCTAAGAACAACTGTTAAAATTACTTTGTTACAGTTTAGACATTGTAGGATGGTTATTGGTCATTAGTGTTCACTATGTTTTTATAAAAGTTGAATTTCTATTTTGCAGATAGCAGAGATATTTACAGATGTATACTCTTTACGTAATTTTAAGAAGTATGTTAAATATTAATTTTTTAACTTTAATCTAGGCCCTGAATGTGGCTTTCAAATAATGTAATTGAATTTAATGTATGACTGTTGTATGAATTCGGCATATAAAGTTATATTATTATGGGAGAAGATCGTGAGCCATTTGCATTACCTATGTTATGACCGCTCTTGCGGAGACTTTATGACCTCATAGTGGACACATTGCATAATGCTGCAGTAACAAAGAAATTATTTTAAAAAATTATTTTTTTCAAATAAAGTATATTTTATAAAATGTTCATAATTTGTTTTGTGGCGTTTATTAGTGCATAAGATCTACGAAGGATCATTAATTGTGATTTTTTATAATTAAAAGTGCCTTTTGATATTTGTTAGTATAATATCACGACCTCCCTTTTATCTCACAAATGCAATCCTTTTTCTCTTTTCAGTAAATTGTAAATTACGTTCGTTCTATGTATCCGATGAACTTCTACCTATAGGATGATTGGTACAACTCCATGGCTAGCAAAGTGGTGTTTATAGGAATTATGTCGTGTTAATATTCACTGTTATTTTAAGAAAACACAATGGTATTTCACGACCCTCTTCTCTCCTCTATACATGCTACCTTCGCAATAACATTTGAAAAGCTACTAGAACGACCGTGTAAAACATCGTTCACACAAGTTTCTCGGCAGAATAGCTAGATATCTATCTTTGAAATGAAACTCGTCGACCGTGCAGTGTTTCACTAGAGAGGGAAGGCATGCAGCGGCGTTTCGATTGTTACGCATGGCGTAACTAATTACCGGCTAATTGTAGACAATGACATTTTCCCTTGTACTTTATTTCGCGTCGCTGTTATCGTAAATGCTCGCAAATTAACGTTAACCTACGTATCGGAACCCAATTTCGCTCAATTAAGCAATTAACGGCCTTCGAGCATCAAATAACGCTCGTTTTCCCGACTGACGCGCAGAGTTCTCCTCCATTATTTGCGTCCATTTTGTTATCGATAGTTACAGTAGAAGTTGACATGCGCCATGACAATTTGTAGCACCCCCAGGAACGAAATAAATTCAACAAGACAGAAACAAATTTATCATTTCACCTGTGCGCAAGTTCCTGGGAAAAACTGTCTAGGTATAAATGTACAAAAAATTTTTTATTATCTACTCATTATCATCGCTTAAAATTTCTTTCCGAATTTCACATTTGGAATAGGACGCGTATTTCTCAAACAACCATTTTGCTCGTCTTACTCTCGTATTTCTCTCACGCATCCATCGGGAATCGCACGCGCGTTGCGCATGATCCGCGTATAAGCATAACCGACGATGCGTTCGTCGCCCGCATACGCGTGTCTACGCACGTATCACGGGCGTCGTGATTCGCTTCGTGTCGACGGCGGATGGCACGTGGGAAGCGCGGCGTACGTAGCGCACGTGCGGAAAAATAAATCTTATTGTTTCTGGAATCGAGTTTACCTGGGCGGTCCACCTGTCACGCTCGTCAGGCAAAGCGACAAAAAGTTTAACGACGTTATCGCGTTATCCAAACACGGCCAGACCCGCGTGAGCGCGTATGTGTACGTGGGGTACACAATGCACGATGCACTCGTCGCCGTCGATGTACGCGCGACTGTCGCGCGTCGGCGAACGCGTAAGTCCACGCGTACTGTCTACGGGAGGAAAAAAAAAAAATATAAAATGACGAAAGATAAAGCGCGGATACGGGACATGGGGACGGCAAGGGACGGCATAAAAGTGAAATGCGCGGAATTTTTGCGATCCCCGTGACGAAATTGCATCCGCCCGCGCGCGCTGGTGACGCGCATCGCCGCCCTGCAGCTGCTCGCTTTGTGCATGCGTGCACCCCGAAATGCGTCGGGATCGATTCGAATGGAATTTCACGCAGTCAAGAACCCCGCTGCCCTCCCGTCACTTCTTTCGCCGTTTTTTTCCCTCTGACCTGACCTTTTTCATTGTCGCTCTGGGATACGGTAGAGGAGAGTTCGCATTAACCTTAGAAAGTCCTGCCCCATTCTGATATGATCAAAGACCAACCAGCGGTTCATCGTTTGCTCCCTCTGTTGAAATCTCATTGTCAGTTTTTATCTTAAATTTCAATTTTTCGTGAAAATCAGATTAAAACCTGTGAATTTTTAGTTAAGGTGAGGTTGTTAAAAAAAAATTGATGGTGCAGATATTGCGAAAATATTTATGAAACATAAAAAAACGGACAAGTTTTGTCCTTTTACATTGTCTAGATACGATATATCAGTAATACAGAATATATATGTGAAAGAAATAACACATACGCATTCACACAACGTATGTCCATTTTATTGATAGAACGAATTTTCGTTCGCCACGTAAAACCAATGCGAATGATAAAACGATAAGGCAGAGGTATAAATTTTATCGAGTGTTATACGTGTCACTACATGCGTTTTAAACGGCATTACCGTACCGGCATTTCCGGAACACGCGCGTTCTACAGATTGCATTTTGCGCAACTTCCATAAACCTATTACAGTTGAACGACGAAGTAAACAGAGCCGTATAATGTGTTTCGTGCTTCGCGCAAAGTTTTTCTTCTTATCTTCACATAGTCAGGAATGAAGGAATAAGAATTCGCAGATTCGTAGCAATACTATTTCCTTCCCACTCGTTTGCATTCCTTCATATATTAATTTAATCAAGCCAGTAACAGTTTATCGCGACTCCCGCGCTCACTCGAAATTCTGAATACCTTTTAGTTTTTTCGGCATTGTTAAAATTATTAATCAATCAAAGTTCTCAGTATCCGTTGCCATATTGTTGTGTTATGATATAAATGACGATGGAAAAAAAAATGTCACTTAAAAAACCTTTAAGCGTTCATACACGCCCACTTTACAAAATGTCCTGTATATATGCAAACGTATTATTGCAAACGTGATTATATGGCATGGGTCACATTGTGTACACATTGCATTAAACATGATGCAGTATATGATATTACTTTGAAATCTATCGCGTATACGATTATGCTATTGTAGTTCAATTTTATTAACGTTCTATCCATCGCATTGCACAAGATTTGGAAATGAGTTTGAGATTCGAGTATCTATAATACATCTTCGTGTTGGTCCACTTTGAGGAGAATTGAGAAATGGAGATATTATCGCGTCTATATGTCATTCCGCGGTCTCACGCATTACTCTTGAAACATCTCATTTTAACGGAGGCGACAGAGTATGATAGAGTCCAGCGTGTACGGAGATTAGATTCGGCGACGTCTACTTGATTCAGCCACGCATTGACGATATCGCCGTGATTTGTGCTACGTAATGTATTGTTACGACACGCGGTATGTCGTGGAACGTATCTACGTTGCACGTTATAGCGCTGGGAATAATCCGGAATTAGAGAATGCCGAGATTAACTCGCTGCGGGGCACTCTACGCTGCGCGAAGAGTTACATTGTAAAGCACTATTACAAAGCAACGTTTCCTAAATAGGCGATTACGGCAAGTGCGTTAAAACTTCTATCATTATCGTGCTTATTCGAGACGATACCAAAGACGAGCAATTTCACGCCGCTCCGACGAAAAACTAACGTGTTTGCAGAAAGTATTTTTTATGCTAAAAACTATGTTGTACATTCATATCAATGTACGTCGTCTGACGTGTAAAAATCGTTAAATGTAGAATTTTCTGTTTATGTGACACCGAAATGCTTATATTATAATAATTAGCGGAAAATGTATACTCGGATATAAAAATATTATGAAATGAGTACAAAAATATAATGAAACATGCGAGAGACTCAATCAACTTATTATGCTTGATATCCTTTCTGTCGCGGACGTAAAGAGAGTACGAGTTTTGTCGTGTCGCGATACCAGAAATGGAATTTGGATTAAAAAGGGCATTACCCATCTATCCGACTGAAGAGTCACTGAAAAGAGACCGTTTTCAATGCAGTAAAACTCGATTTAAAGCTGTCAGTTCACCGTATACATCGTCTCTATGAAGGGATTAGTAATGAAGGGCCGTGTTATGTTACAGTCGCATTGGGTACGAAATACGCCGATAATAATTCTAAGAATAACAAAGATTCATGATACATTCGGCTTTTTCCATGTATATAACAGACCGTAATATTGTCGCATTAAATCTAAAAGTTGGTTTAATGAGTTAAAAGGTTGTAGCATAACTTTAAATTTAATAAATATTAAATCCATATATTAGCTACTTTTCAGATATACCACAGCGAAAAAGGGATACATTTAGAAATATCGAAATATAAAAAGTGAAAAATTGCTGCAATATATATAATCTTTATTCTTCTTCTTTCTTTAGAAATTCTCAGATTTTATGGTTAAAGTTAAGAAAGCTGTATTATTAGTTATTATTGATGTTATAATTTTTATTTGTAATTTTTTCATAGGAGTTGGATCGAATGTATTTTAAAGTCTTCCAATATCTTCACGCCTTAAAACATAAAGCTCTGGTTTTATTCAATATATTATATAAAGTGTCAAATAAACCTGTTCAATTCATCACTTCGCTCGGTTATATTATACGATCCAATTAGCAAGGATCTAAGGACAAAGGACGCATAATTCTTGTTAGCTCCTTCACATTTCATTGCTCGTTATGTGAGCTAATTAAGTGCGAGTCCTTAGACAGATGGCTATGTATAAAATATATAGTCACAACCATCCATGTTTCTCATAAATCTTGTTACATAGTATTAATTAAATATTATTACGTTCCAATGCATGATATTAATGCATGTGTGACAATCCTCGCTATTTCTTTACACTAGTTTTATCTTACCGTCAATAAGTTAAGAGTGCATTAGATTAATTTATATAAACATTTCCGGGTCTTCTATACATTAAAATATAATGCGGTTCTCTCTCTAATTGTTTCCCCGAGACATAAGTAGCAACTTTAGAGAACGAATTTTCTCGGAAAGTTCAAAGCACTCAAACTCAGCCTATAGCAGCAATTTTGCGGAATTTTCTTGAGATAATGGCTCATCTATAACTGTTCGAGGAGGTATTATACCAAAGTCGAAGTGGGTGGTAGCGGGGCGCGAGTAAAGAGGGCTCCATACTGTAGAAGAGAAACTCGACACTCCACGCTGTGAGGTCTTAACGTCTAGATGATCGAGAGCCATGTAAAGTAAATGTATAGAGTATATCTCGGGCGCGCCAAAATGGGTGCCCCGGCAGCACCGTGACGTCGAGGGATCCTTCAAAACTCTCGCCCCGAACTCAACGTTTTCATCGTCACATTCCCGCGTTGCGAACACGCGTTTCGAGGGTCCTTAGCGAAAGTATCGACTTCCGATCACAGCCGCCACGTCGTTTAGCATGCTGGCGGCTGCTCTCCATGGTGATTGAAATTATGGCTCGACGGTGCAAACACAGAAAGCGGCGCGACGCGCACATTCCGTTCCAATATACGTAGTTCCGGCGTGCGCTCATCGCGGTGCGTGATACGGCATTGCGTTTGTATCAATTAGCGCGTCGCCACCGCGATAGCTCGCGACGGGGCCGGGGTGTGAAAATGCGCCGGGAGCGACGATGATAAAGGTGGATGGGATACGGTTCGTGCCGGTGTGACGCAGGGTCGAGATGGGAGAAATGGTTTTTGTCGGAAATTCTATTCTCTCTCTCTCTCTCTCTTTCTCTTTCCCCCCCTTTGTTTATTTCCGCGTCCTCCCATTCACACCTCTCGCAACTGAAAGTTACGACGTGCCTCTCTCTTTCGCGAATTGAGATACGACAATATCCTATTCATTTATTTCACGTCTCCCTGAAGTTTAACCTAAACTCAGTGTTAAGGATACAAATTGAAATGACAACGCGCATCGCTCCTCTGACGGACTTCCTTTTCCTTCTTCCTCGCTCCGTTTCGCGACCGTTTCGTTTTTATCTGCTACCTCCGACTGCTTTGCCTTTTTCTATCCGTATCCACACGCGTATACATTTGTATCTGCTGTACGCGCGGATGTATGTAGGTATGTGCAATGGCATGGGCCGCAGGGCTCCCGTGGGTGCGATTGTCGCAGCACAAATTACCATGCCCGACCGTTGGCGGGGTCAAACCTTCTAACCGTGGCGTAGTCACACAGGGCCCGGTCACCGCCGCCGTTGCCAAAGGGTCGTTCCACGCGTACCAATTTCTCCCGACTACTCTCCTTTCCTTTTTATTTTTTTCCCGTCCGTACGCCTTCCTCGCCCCATCGACGTTCGTAGCGGGCGTGCTTTTGCTATGTTATGGAAACACTGGCGACGGCGCGTATTGCAGCCACCGTAACTAATGGTATCAACGGGAATATTTAAAGAGGTGTCCCCCGATGGTGATTAAGAGAACCTTACGCGGAACTTTCGCATTGACATAACGGTAACGTCGAGTCATGAACAATTGAAATATTATGTCACGCTTACTGTTTGCAGACGCTTTTATTTTATTACATACCCTTCATTTCGATAACAAATGAGATAAGCAAGAATAATTATTTAAGGATGTTTTGGCTATACAATACGAACTAAAAGTTATCGAAATTTAAAAATTGAAGGCTTCTCTCTTTTTTTTTTTCTTAATTAAAGACAGAAAATTTTGGTTGCAAATGCCAGAATTTTGGCTCTGAAACTAGCTGCAAAAAAGGAAACAATGAAAAATTTGATTTATAATGGTTTTTGCAGCGAAAATTACTATATTTTACTGCAATTTTAAATAAATAACTTTTAAACGAGTAAATGGATCTAACTGAATTTTTGTGCGAATATTTATTAGAGTTCTATTAGTATATATAAAAATTTAATTTTGATTTAATTGGTAATGTTATTTCCCTATCTAATTTTCAATTAAGTATTACAAAACGCGATTTTACATAAGAATCAATAGTAAACAAAAAATTAAATACTTGTGAATCAATAAATAAATTATGCTCAAATTTTACACAGATACTCAAACGTAATACTAGAATATTCTATGAAATTTTTATATTTTTGGTAGTTTTGAGATATGACCCATCCTTAATGGCATTCCTGTCAATACATAAATTGTACCTTTTTTACATTTTATTGACCATTTTGTGTCTTAAAATGTTTTGCACTTAAGTTGTTTAATGTGAGTTATCTTCATGTTTATAGAATAGAATTATGATGAATTTAATGATTGAATTTCATAATGATACGTTAATAATAATGAATTTAATAATTGATACGAACTCGTATGGTTATCAGCAAGTCGAACGCTTATTATATATGTTTGCCTCATTTTAACAAATGCGCTGGATGAATGATGTTGCATAATCGTTCGCGATTCTCGATTGTATTCAGCAGCCTTTTATATGCTGACACATTTGTACGAGCGCTATTGAAACGTCCGTACTCGAGTTGCGCGTATTTTAAACTGCAATACGCATACACACGTACAGTATTGGCGCGCAACGTAAAACGTAGAAAAACCCTCCCGCTAACAGTAATTTACGAATTTGTCGAGTTTGAATTTGCTGCGCTCTACCATAGAGTCAAGTGTTTTGCGAGGGAATTTACCGGTGGCGCACGAGCCCGAACTGGTGTAATGATCGCCGATGGTCATTGAACCTGCGAGTGAATTTTCCAAGCTACAAATTCGCTGAATTGCAAAATAATTGTTTCATTGTTTTAAAACATGAACCAATGACCCTATTCTAGGAATGATAGTTATTATCCGAAGGATAAATTCTCTTTACTACGTCACGACACATTTATATGTGTTGTTTTGTATAATCTGTTTTTTTTCTTGTTTATTGGAACATTTAAAATATTTTCCTGTGTTATATTAACACGTACAAATTGTCGAATATTTTGCGCGAGTCATCTTCGAAAGAAATAATCCGTAAAAATTCATACGCGATTCGTGTACAAGCATATGAGCGACAGTTAGAAGAAGATACGCGTATGCATTACACACCTGTAAACCCGGTACAACCTACCCTTCATTACCGAAGTTCTCATTGCGTGGTGCAAACGTAGAATTTCTCTGCAAAATTCATGCTGCTAAGTACGTAACCGCGCGCAGGGGTGTGAGCCCCAGCAAGATAAAATTGCTCCCGCGGGGCTGGCGGACGAGGCAAAAATTTGAGACTATTCTGGGAATGCAATCTCAAAATGTGAAGCTAAAAATGCGCCCTCGCAATTTCACACATATTACCGCAAGAATGCCACCGCCGTTGGGTGTAGGGCGACGGGGTTGTCGGCGGTCAGGGGAGAACACATGCGTTTTTACATTCCCCCGTCGCTGTTAAGCGTAATGCAGCTCGTAAAAAGTCGCGATCTTTTCCTCTTAATATCGTGGTTTTACGCATTTTTTTATTCCCGCGTTATGCCGGGGTGGTGTCAGGTGCGCGAGTCGTATACCGATGGGCATCACCGATCTTCGAATTTCAGATTAAAATTCTTGATCCAGATACTATGCATAAAGAGGGGAGCGCGCGTTTCACTGTTGAATAAATCGATATTCGGTTTTATACATAATAGAATACAGCATAAAAATGGAAGTGGATACTATCGCTTGCCTTGGATTTGTGTTGTGTGCACAACCGTGTTGCAGTAACGTTTTAATGCACTTTCACGGCCGCGTGATTCGAATCGGTATTTCGTGCACTTTTGCGAGCCTGGGAAAATTCTTTAGAGCGTTATAACCTTTTAATCTTAAGTATCTTAACGTCTTACTTGTATCTTAACTTAACACTTTAATTTCGGCAATGATAACAATCCGTGGAATTTCGTGCACCTGCCTGTCCGTGCAAAAAGGAGGAAATTTTATTTATTGTGCGTCAGTGTTGTGAGCAGAAGATTATCGAGAAAAAATAGCAATGTAAAAATGGAGGCATACAAAGAATTTTAAGTTTAATCACAAGCGAGGCACCGTCTTCTCGTCTTCTCGAAGTTTTCTATTAAGAAATGCTCGTTGTAACGACTTGGAAAGTTTGGGTTCCGGACGCAGTTACGTCTTCAGATATTTTTATTTCCGCCGGAGGGAACCGCGTCTCATCAACTACGATGTCTAACAACGAAGACGGGAGAAACATCCCGAATGAACATCTCATTGCTGGTATGGCAACATGGTCATGTTGAAAAGTTTGCAACTGCCTAATGACTTAGATTTGTGCTTTCATAACATATTAAATATGAGTAATAACTACTATTACGCCCGAAACTAAGATTTAATACATGCCGCAATTTAAAATAATTGTAATCAAGAAATTTGTGTAATGATACTCCATGAAATTGAATATTGAAAACACTATTATAAGAATTAAAAATTATATTAAAAATTTTTAAATACATTTGGCATAAAATTTATAAACATTTTCATTTTTAATTGTTTTTTTTCTTTCAATTTTTATTTGTTTAAAGCATATTTTTATTATAACAATTAAACTTATTTAAATTCATAATTCTTTAGTATATTTAAAGAACTTTTTATTTTCTCTCCTTTCTTTCAATTAGAAACTATCGCGCAATTAATTTTTTATTTTATGTAAATTGGTTGAAGGTAAATAATTGTTATTGCACTTTGCATTTTTATGATAGTTTAGCGATTTACGTGAGATTTTTTTTCTATTTATTTTTGTATCGGAATTGTTAAATTCTAATATAGATACGATGAATACGATAAAACCTGTTGATGTGGGTGTGCGTATGTGTGTATACCAAAATCGCCGACAGGCAACAATAACGCAATTTCCGTAGATCCACGGAAACGTTTTCGTTGAAATGTTTGAATAGATCACAGCGGTGGTATTTACGCAGAACAATGATAGAACGAAGTACAATATTGTTGAAAATCTAAATTAATTGTGCTTTTTGCTATTTAGTACCGATATTGTTTGTTCAGAATCTGTTCTAGTTACGTACATATTTTGTAGAACTGTTATTTCCATAATCAATCGTGTATAACCTACTGTGTAATCAATTATCATATTTGTTATACAAAATGTGGATACCTATCTCTGTTATGAGTACCTTATTCTTTATATGAATAGACATATAAACCAACGAATCATTTTATAGTAAATATCACATTATAAACTGTAATTCATTAAAAAAGAATTTAATTATATTTAATACTAATTCACTTTATCGGTAGTTTGAGAAAATTCATATTTCAATGTATAGAAATATAAATTTTATTTAAGATAAAATATCTTCCATTAATATTGCTCAAGTATCGAAGATAGAATTCATTTTATTTCATTACATAATTATTTCTATATTTTATGGTGTTGTATTTTAGTTGCAACCGAGTGATTATCGAAATATTGGAGAAATCTCGAAAATGTAATATCAGGAAATAGTTAACGTTTTCAGGAAAGACAAGTAGTGTTTCGAGTAATATCCGAGAGTTGCCAGATCAATTTCGTCCGATGTTACGCAAATTGTCCTGATCCTGGCGACGTCCTCATATTAATCATAGAAGCCACCCTCCTTTACGGGGTGAGCAGCCGTTCCTCCAACCTCGAAATTTGCTTTCTCTCCCTCGGATTCTCGATCCGCCCTCCTGCCTCGGGTTTCGTCCTTCTCCACTTCCAGTCCATATATTCTCCTTCATCTAGCGAGCCGCATGATATGTTTAACGTTGAATGTAATTTGAAAGATAACCCGTCTGCGCAGCTTGCTTGCCCTTTTGGCGTCTAGAAATTATGATCTCGGAAACTTTCGAATTGGAAGCGTCGTTGCGGTCTATGGATTGCACAAAATGCAACGCGCCGATATATTATTTACATCCAAGAAAGCGAAACTTCCGAAGTTTACGGCATAATCCTCGGTGTTATTCGCAACGGTCCTATCCTCTTTCGACTGCGCGCAATAAAAAAAGTTTTATGGAAGTTCGTGTTTAAATTCTGCATTGGATCTTCAGAAAATAGCAAATCGATACATTAATGTCTATTTTGTTTTCGATCAATGTCATAATCAAGATTTTTATAAATCGGTATTTTGTACTTTAGACAGAGTATTCGGTTCGATGTGCGATTCTTAAGATATTATTGATTTTATGGCGCATTCAATGGATATTGTGCCAATTCACTGAAAATAATCGCAAAAGATTTCTTATTTCTTTCGAATGCACTTGCACAGCAGTAACTCGTTTTAGTTGGCTTCTAATAAGAAGCATATAAATGCGTAATGCTGCTCTTTCTCCCCTTATGCATTAAAGCTGCAACCTGTTCCGCTTGTACTTTTCATTACATTTGTTGCGTAGAATTGTATTCAGTAATAATGTAGCACAGGGTGAATAATCAATTTTTCTGCGATGTTTACCTTCATGCGTTTTAATTGTAAATAATACATCCACAGATTACCGAAGCAAATCGGCTCTAAATTTAATTTTTTAGTTAAATTACCGGATGTGGGGCATAATATGGCCGTAAAGTGTAATTATGACTGTAAACAACAGGTTCACATTCAGAAGCAATATAAAAGTTTCTCTATTCAACTAGCATTCCTGTATTTCTATATATAATACCTCTGAACTTTTCAAAGTTGATTGATTCGGAAATCCGTGATTTACGTTTCGACTTAACTTTTAAATCACGCCTGCACGTCCGAAGTGTCTCAAAGAGAACACTAATATTTTATCAAGTTTGGAGCTCGCTGCCGAGGGCAGTATCTACGCAATATCGGTGCCAGCCTCGAGGTACGGGGTTCTGCCATGCTAGAACGGCCGTATAATCCCCGATGCGGTATACGGTGGCTGCGTTTACAGTCAAGTGCGTTCGCTTACTCACGATCGTATCTATGCTCTAACTTTAGGCGTTACGTTCGCGCAAACCCCTATCACGTCTGTGCTACCCCGGACATCCAATAGCCGGGAGTTCCTAATATGGACCGACCTAACATGGCGACACCTTCGTGAGATTCTCGTGCCGATAAGAATTCGGTCAATTTCGTGCATTTTTGCGACATTATTGTCTTCTATGATGATTTTTTGTCCAAATTTATACTAGCGAAAAGAGATTTATTTAAATGCACGAATTACTAAAATTGCATATGATTTATTTCAGGAAAAACAAAACGATCAATAACCAAATTAGTTATTATATATCGAGATTTTTTTTCATCTATTACAGAAATCGGTAGCGCGACAGTCAACGAAACATCAGGAACGGCAATAGAATTTTACACCAAATAATAATCTGTGAGGAAGGAAACGATGCGTGGACTACGTCTCTTTCGGTGAGTCTTTTTCTTTACGATATCAAATGGGACATAAATGTGGAGATCTGGTAGACCCGAGGCAATTATTTTTAATATACTTTAGATTTATAGCGGGGAAGGGTTACAGCGAAGCGCGGAAATCCCGTTTCGCCTCCCTTTCCGTTTCTCGCGTTCTGACTTTTATCGGTTTTTTTGTTCCCAAAGTATACAAGCGCAACTAGTTATCTCCACCCTTTCCGCCGTTTCCTGCGGGCACACGAATGGAAAAACTGCTTCGTGACAGCGCGGGCAGGCAGTGATTCGTCACTCGCCGAGTAGCCAGACTCTCGTCCAGTGATTTCAGTTCGGAAATTATTTCGACATTTTGCAGTTTGTCGATAGCGGTTCTTTTGTACTTAGCTATTGACCCTTGGTCAAGGAATTTAACTTTTTATTAAACACCCAGAAAATAACTTTTTTAATTACAATCGAAATAATGCTGGAACAAATTGTTAATATATTCACTTCACGTTATTATTTTAAACGCGGAAACGAAGGATATAACTACGTATAATGGCAGTAATTTTTCCAATCTACGAAGCAGTTACGTGAACAATTTTTATATCATTATTGAGCGGATTTAACGAACATGTTTTATACGTGATAATATTAAAATGTGAATGTTCCTTAATTCTGTAACGAATAAGTAATAAATCGTGTTCGAGTGAATAAATTTTAAATAATACTTAATGGCACCTCTCTCGGCACTCAATTAAGATTGGAATTTATGAAAACAAAATATTTTTTACAACTCGTTTATAACATCAAAATTCATTTCATAACGCAAAAAAATCCAATACATTTTATAATACATTTATTCTTACAAAACATTAAATTATTTCATCAAAAAAAGTAAATAAAAAGTTTATACTTATAACATGTTACAAATATTAAATAGATTTATGAACTTTATCGGTAACATAATCCTGCAATCACGTTTCTGCAATTTTCGACGATACGAAGAAAAATATCATTCTCGTGATAAGAAAAGCCGATTACTCAACTTTTAGCTTTCTTCTTTTAAGTAACGAATATTTTTACAAAAAACATTTTCGTGATAATAGTCTGAAAATACATTCATTATTTACATGATAGTAATATTTACTTAAAATAAACTTCTGTGTACACACAAAAAATACATGTTGTGAACTATTTAAATTATGTATATATTAATTAAAATATTTTACATACATATATATTAAAGTTTATATATCCTCAAATGTATTATAAGTTCACCATAAGTTCACCATAATGTATTTAAAATATATTCTAAGTTTTAATAATAATTAAAAAACGACTTTAATTATACAAAAATACTAAATTAAAACAAAAATTTGATTTATTTATTCTGGCTTTTCTTCAACAATATAATTGTTTCAACGATACAATTTTATAATATTCTTTGAAAAAGTACAAATTTTTTTATACTTGTACATGAGATAATGAGTTCTTCTAAAATTTGTGATGAATATATTTAAGTCAGTTATCAAGAAAATATTTTTTACTAAAAATGACTGTTACTTATTAAAAAAGATATGAGTAATCGCTTTTTTTAGCAGAGAAGTTTGAATCTGTTGGCAAGATATTCTGTTAATTTGAAAAAAAATACATACAGTTCCAGTGGCACTTTTTATAATTCTAGAGTTTTTTATAGAAATAACGAAGAGTTCTGCATTTTTTATTAAAAAAAAAAATGAAAAAATGTGCTAACTTCGCGAATCTAGCACAACACCTCCTCCTCTAAAGTACAAGAAAACAATAAATATTAATACATTTAACAAGAGTTCCAGTTAATACTATCAGAGTTCTACCGATTATTGCAATTTAAATAAAATTCGCACAGGTAACATTTTTTTGCATTAAAATATTAAACATATTATGACATTTGGATAAAAAGGTCGTGCTGCTTATTTATCGCAGTTCCAGCGACAGTTCTTGCCAGTTCTGGCAGAGTTCTATACTATACAATTATTTTTGACAATAGTTCCGGCGATTGCATTTTTAAAAATACTTTTTTTAATATACGAGCCATCACACTTGGACACTGCGATAAATAGATAGCACGATGTTTTTTCCAAGTATCATAGTATGTTTAATTTAGTGCAAAAAATGTTTATTTTATGAATTTTATGAATTTTTTTTTAAATTGCAGCTATAGAACTCTGATAGTACTAACTAGAACCCTTGTCAAATATACTAATATTTATTGTTTTCTTGTACTTTAGAGAAAATTTTCTTAATCTACAAAAGAGATGGTGTAGGAAAATATTTTGTTTATATTGAACTATTATATATCTCATATATTTTTAAACAAATCTCAAATGTAATCTTTCCTCGAGTATTTGCCAAGACAGTATTTGTCAAAACTAGAATTAATGATTGTATACCGTGTTGTATAGAAGAAATTACACGTACTTATAAAAAAAAATATCAATTCTACTAAAAACTTCTCAAATCTGTGAAGTTGGCACGACATTCTGTAATATGAAAAAAAAATACATAGAGTTCCAGTGGCACTTTTCAGAGTTCCGAAGTTCCTTAAAAAAATAACGAAGAGTTTTGCATTTTCTACCCCAAAAAAACATAAATGTGCTAACTTCGCGAATCTAGCACTGAAGTTTTTAGTAGAATTGATATTTTTTTTATAGGTATGTGTAATTTCTTCTATACGAACACGATATACAATCATTAATTCTGATTTTGACTGTCTTGGCAAATACTCGAGGAAAGATTACATTTGAGATTTGTTTAAAAATATATGAGATATATAATAGTTTAATATAAACAAAATATTTTCCTACACCATCTCTTTTGTAGATTAAGAAAATTTTCTTTCCTTTAAGTGCTGATATACTTAAATATTCGAAAAATTTCTGCTCCTGCCACTTTCTTTACAACGATGGAAATTCACTCGAGAAGAGTATGAAGAGGTTGTTCCAAGCTTAAAGCGACCGCCGTGTAGCGGCCATTAAAGTAATCTACTTATTTAATACTTCGCGGACTCGGCGCACCATTAATTTCACTAATTTCCGCAGCCATTATGCATGTAACACGTGCAAGCTTATAATGAGCTAAGCTTCGAACAGTATTAACGAGGAGACGCCCTTTTATCGATTACTACCCGCACTGATGTTCCTCGTCCGCTTCACGATCGCTTAGAATAAGAACGCCCTCCATCAATATCTCAGCCGGTCTCCGCAATTCGTCTCCGAGATGCTCATTAGGCTACGGACGAACTAACGATCTCGTCGCAAACAAATCGCAAAATAAACGAACTTTCTCTATATTCTTAAATTATATCATTTGATGGATTGCGCGTGAAAGTATAAAAGTAAAAAATCAAAGAACATGAAAATCAAAGAACAGCTTCTAGCATATATTATGTACGATTTAATTTATAATAATTGAAATTATTTCAAATCAATTAATTAATCTAAAAATGCGCATCAGGACCACGTTGTTCGCCGAACCTGAGGCGAAATAATTTTTTAATATTCGTATTACGCAATTCCGCCTATTCCGCTGGCGCGGTGATCGCCAGCCACGACGGCGAAGTTACATCCTGAAGAAAGCCGCGCGGTTTCTTTTGCAGACTGTAGCCCGTTTAAAGTTTTATGCACGGAAAATCGGGCCGAGGCGATTTCAAGTATGCATAGGTTAATCAAAAAGCCGAGTGTGCGGGGGGGTGAAAAAGGCCGCGGCGTGCTACGTTCGATTCCCGGCTAAGGCTCGCCGGGGATTTGTGGAGACCCCTGAAACTGCCTGTCTGCCCGGCTACGATCGTTGCCAAGCCGGCTGCCACAGAATTTAACACCGTGTCGGTGGCGCGGCCGCTGGTAAATGGCGTGTAGAAGTTAAAATATAATGTGTGTGCGGCACAGGGGGTGGCGCGTCGCTGCACGCGGCGAGGGTAGAGCTATGCATAGCAGATTATTTCGCCGTCTCGGCGAAATAAGGTATCGGCACTTTTCCGCAACACCGGCAACCGGGATGAGAGCGTTAGCAAGCTTCTCCCGGGAGGTCCTCTTTAACATTACCGTCAACGACTTGGGAGTAGACTGCCTCCCTCTTTTAATGAATATTTACGGAGGACGCATTGGAGGAATTTCGCGACTTGCTACGCTCGACACGTTAGACGTCACCATGCAAATAGACCTCGGTGCACTGACACTGTAGAACGGCATGCTTTTGTGAGCAAAAGATTAACGCGTGCCAATCTCTTCCTCGCATATTAATTTACCAATTACATTCTCGCGCGAGAGATACTTTCTCATACACTGAAAATATGAAAAAAAACAAAACAAAAAAAAAAGAAAAAACATTAGGAATTGATTATAGACTGAGTGTACATAATACATAGGTGAACACGCAAACCGGATCTAAATATTTTATTATAAATATTGTAATATTTAAATGCATTCTGTGCTTGCACATATTTTCTGTTAATAAAAATTTTAATAAAAACGAGGGTCTTTGAAAAAAAATAAACTGATTAGTTTAAGCCGTTATTTCAAATGGCTTTGCGAGTAAAATGCAGACGTAAATTTTCATGTATAAATGACGGGAGATGCGCGCTTTACAGGCTTTAGCCATGTGCCCTAATTTCCACGTAGATACGTGTTAGCATCGCTGGCTCAGCTTACGAGCTACATTCAATCCTCCGGTTCTTTCGCAGCTGATCTCGTAGCAGATCTAGTTGCTAGAAACTTTGCATATCGTAGAGAGTTACGTTAACGATCTCGTGATGACCCTACTCATTTTGAGAGAATAGCGAATTAGCTTGAATTTAACATACATTTATATATCGAAATTGTATCGCAGATACGTATTTGTATTTTCGCGTATAATATAAATTATGTAATTTATAATGTTATAGATAATCGAGATTACATTATAGGTTTTCATTTGTAAGACAATTAAGCAAAGCACACGCGTTTTATGTTCCTTAAAAAAATAAAATGAAATATGAATATTGGACCAATAAATTTCTAACTTAATTTCGTATTAACATATATTATTAATCTCATATTAACGTATTAATTTATCTCATAATTATAAACATGTCATAATACGGAGTATATTAATATTATCAAATAGGTATTTAATTAAATGTGCGCACATATACATGCACATATATTTTGCTAGAATATACCTAGTTACTTTATATGCCATTATTTCGAAAATGTTATGTTTAATAATTAAACAATTTTTGGATCTGTATATTAAATGTGTGTGGACACACATCACGTTAGAAAGACACACGGGGGAGATAACACTAGGAATTTGTCTCCGCGCCTTTGCAAAATTTCCTCGAGACAGTCGCTCGCAATTCGCAATCGCTGGAGCGTGCGCGTGCATTTAAATTTGCAAATTAATCGAGAACACGGCGGGACGGATATCTCCGCACACGCGAGACATCCGGTATCGAGTTACCGGATGTTTGCGCGCCGCGTTGTCACCGAAAGACGTCGCTCGCACTGTTGCGTAACTCCGCTACGCGGTGGCGGATAAATGCGGAGGCTGCTTCGTAGACCGCGATTACCAATTTAAGGAGCTCTTCTTCCCTCATACGTATGGATTTATTCTCTCGGAAGATATTGACATGCAAATTCGCCTCTCGCGCGCATACACCGGATACACGTGTGTTACATGTGCGTGCGTACGCGTATCCATCGCGATGCCACGGAAATACGACGACGTAATGTGCACAGCGAGTTACGGCATTGTAAGATTGCATCCCCCTGTCACCCCGACGTCGTGTTTATCGCGCCTCGGAAATGTAAAATCGATTACGAATATTACACTACTCTTCAAGTTTTCTTGTCGCACTCTATCCGTTGCGTCACTTTTAATTATGATTAGAAGCATATTTCTACTTTTGAAAATAAAAAATTAAAATTATATAACTTTCTTATTAAGGATGTATCGGATATATGGTCCCTGTAAGTAAATAAAATTTAGAAATGTGTTAATTTTAACACTTCAAGTAAACTATATAATATTAAAGTTGTGTGAATAAGATTATATTTTTATTTAATAACATTTTTATAGTTTGTTTACTCTATGTGCAATTAAAAATTAAATTATTTTTTACAACATTAAGAAACATGTCAATTTTTTTGTGTAAGTACTTAAGTATTCAAAATGATTTGTACAGTTTTATTGTGATTGTCTTTATTTATTTTGTGAATAAATAAATAAATTTTATTTATTTTATAAAACTAATCTCTGCATCATAATGAAATTTTACATAAAACATCTTGAATATTTTAAGTATTTAAATAAAGAAAAATTTAGTTTTTTTCATTATTTCATTATTAATTATATTTTTATTAAAGCACATGTCTACTTCTTATTGAAATAATTTTTCATCCAGATAAAAAAATTGCTGCCAAATTTTTTCTACTACTTTCAAATGCAATATAAAACAATCTGTAATTTTTTCATAATTTTCTTAATGTTTTGAGAAATGTCCTATACATCTCCTTAAGCATACATGAATTTTCATTTATTCGAACGAAGGGCACTTGACATCTGCGAGATTCCTTCTACAAATATTTCGTAGATTGTCATTTTAGAGTAATGATATAAAAAAAGAGCATAATTATCACTTTCTTAAATTTTCCTTTCTTTTATCTGTAATATATTTGCAGATTTTAGAAGTGCGGAGGATCGACGACACGTTCGTCCGTTCGTAATAAAATGAAAGGGGGAAGGCCGGGATGTGTCGGCCAGAGGGGTGACGCATCCCCTAGGCAGCACCGGGAGAGAAATATTCCCTGCTTTCACGCTCTAACGATATAATAAATCCCGTGATGTTCACGTCGCGTCCGCGAAGTGCTCCTTTAATTTGCGAACCGCGTTTAACTTTGTAGCGAAAGTAATGGCTTTGCTTTGATTATCATTCGTATCTCATTGAAAATATAACTCGCTGTTTAACCGCGAAAATATTCTTCTCATTAATCCGTCTGTATACACCCCTAAAATACGGGAATTCAGAAATGAAGTTACATGAACGCACGCAGACAGTTCCATTTCTCTCAATTTCCGAAATATCCAGTTACTGTTGTCCTACCAACATTTCGAAACTCGGCACGTTCTGCCACGGCTACGATGTATCTTTGCGGCGCTGCGTATTGTTCATACAAGGAAGTCCGCGCAGGAACTGTATTGCCAACTATAACATAAATATTGTTTTACATATTACATACGTCGCGCGCGCGGAGCGAACGACTTCGCACAGCGAATCGTTATCTCGTATATTCTGTCAGCGCTGTCGCGCTGTCATCGTCGTCGTCGCTTTTGCCGTTGCTACCGCAATCGTTCTCTTCGTCGTCACCGTCTTCATCGTCGTCGTCGTCGTCGTCATCGCATCGTCTATACCGCGTCGCGTCGCGTCGCGTCGCGTCGAGGCACTCGGGCCAGGAAGTCGCGTCAAGTTCGCTAATGGGATTTACATCTCGGCTCACTTCAGGCAGCCGGCGAGATCCATGACGCATCTTCGAGACACGGGGCGACGACATCTGCCCCAACCGTTTGACAAACTAGATAATAATAATTATCGCGACCCCTTTCCAACCTGTTATTTCAAGAAATGCGCGAATCGCTGTTTGTCAGATGCACGAAACTAGCAAGTCGAACAACTTTCTTACGGAATCGAGGCTGCTCTTCGAGGTGTGCGTTGCACACATCGATCGATTGCCAAGGAGGATACTAATTAATTCGCGCTGTTCCTAGTGAAAATACGCTCGAGATAACGCGCACTCGTCAAAGAGAAATTGTTTCCTAGTTTCCTTTGATACATACGACGTTGTCAGAAAAAAACAATTTCAAGATAGAAATGATCGTAATTCTATTAAATAATTACAAAATATGAATTATATTTTTACATTTAATAAAAATTTCATTGCTAACCTTACGGCTCTCAGTCGGAGCGAACCGTTTGCCCCAGAATAAATAATACTAAAATTATAATTATAATTATTTTGTTATTATAATTATAATTTTAAAACTTCTATATCGATATGGATCGATATAGATAAAAATAATTGGTATTGTATTATATTTATGCAATAATATGTATATTTATTATATTTTAATAATTGTTAACATAAACATGATATTATGGAAAATTATTTGAGGTCAGCCGTTCACCCCTAGGGAACTTATGTCGGAGAAATTAGTATGAAAATCGAAAGGTTAAGCCTGCTTTTCTTTCCCCTAAAAGTACTTTTAAAAATATTTTTTTTATATGCCATTAAGTATAAAGAGAAGTTATGAACAGACCAAATAAAAACATTAATTTTCTCTCTCTCTCTCTCTCTCTCTCTCTCTCTCTCTCTCCCTAACTAAAATTATAGTTAATTTTTGTTGAGAAAGGTTTTAATAGAGAAAAGTCACTTTATTCTTTATCTCTAATTTCATAATACTTTTGTAATGTTTGATATTTTATAACGTGTTTAATATTTTATAAACTTCAATGAACCAAATATAACCGAGACGCAAAAGCACATTTGTGGAAACAATTTTAATTTAAAAAAAATCAATTAATTTACAATTCAAGAATTAAAAGGATTTGAATTATAATAATTTTTCGGTATGGCATTCTCTCTTTAGGAAGATAATTCACATAAAGTGTATAAACGTGCACTAATTGCGAGAAATTCAGGCGGATAGCATCAACGTCCGTCATCAAATCGCCGACATTTTCATGCTATCGCGCAGAAGGTATTTCACTGTTCCTACTATATTCATGTTCGGATATTTAACAATCGCTTGCAGGAGCTCTGCCTAAGAAGTTCTCTTTTTGCCGGCATAATCGCCAAAGCCCCGTGAAGCTCAAGAGACGGCGGTCCGCCTTTTGCTTTTCGCGCGCGAAGGATTAACTCCGTCCATCCGTTCTGCACGAGCTTTTTCGTCCGCACGCGGCCGAAGGAGCGCACGGCCGGCGAAGAGAGAGAGAAAAAAAACGAAAGATACGGGCGAAGAAAGAAGGTGGATTAGAGAGAGAACCGAGAAAATAAAAACGGAGAAGAAGTACTTGGAAGAGCCGAATGAGAGATGTTGAAGTGAGATGAACTATCAGGAAAACGAGGAAATTCATCGTTCCCCGTCGTGTGTGCGTCGCCGCGGTAAAGTATTCAGCTAACCTCCCCCTCTTCCCCTGAAGAGCAGTCCGTGGCAACCCCCCTTTTTCCTTTTCCACTTACAGGGCATATAATTCCCCTTACGCTCGTGCATCATACACTCACTTATTTTTGCGCTACAATGAACCGGGCGGACGTGGTGGCGGTGGGTTAAGCTCAGAGGCGGTTAGCAGTACTGCGGAGAGAAAGAGAGAACGAGAGGGGGGTGAAGTACGAGAGGGATGAATGGCGCAAGGGAGAAAGAGAATGCGAGCAAGAAAGGGGCGAGAAAGGAAACGCGACCCTACGAGCCCACGCCCGGATAAATTATTACTTTCGTCCTTCGTGAAGCAATATCTGTGCTAATAGGAAATCACGAAGGGCTTCTGGGCCTTCCCGCTTTGCGCGCCCTACCGTTCTCTCCGCGGATTCCCTTCGCAACGAAGCCAGCCAACCGGCGGCGACAGCGACGACGAAGCGCGAAGAAACGATCGCTATTCTTTTCATTGCGGCAGTAAAAGCGAGGTGAGAGATTACGATCGTCGGGCTAAGTGCGACGGCTTCTATTCACGACGGCTTCGTGGTGCGTCAGCTCGCGACAGGTAGAGAAAATCGACGTAGTGGTAAACGGACGCGGATCACATAAAAAAAAAATCGCGTTTCGTAATTTGCTGCTACAGAAGCACTATTCTAGAGTTTGCGCATTTTTTCGATAATGCTACGTCAAGATTATAATATAAAGAATTCCAATAATACTTTGATATCATATTCTGTAGATTAAAGTCAAAATCTAATACAAAAAGATCGATGTTTTCGGATTATAAATAAAAGTAAATGGCATCGCGTTAGAATTCGCGTTCTGCCTCCCTGTTGATATGCGAGTGATGGTGCTGTTGTGTACGAAATAGCATGCCGTGTCATACGTGGCAAAAACAAGTGCCGAAGGCTGAGCATCGTACATATGTTAACAAGCCCATCGTCGCCCTGTGAAATATTTCTACGAAAAACATCTACGAATATTTCTACATATTATAACATATTGATGTACGAAATATTTACTTGTTGAATTTCAAATTAATTTCGATGAATAGATTATCGCACATTTCGTGTTTATTGGAAGAATAAAAGACTTTTATTTACATCTTTATTATTTCTTATCAAATTTTCACGTCCGAAGATGAGTAAAATTGTGCGATTTCAATAAATCAGAAATTATAATTTTAATATGTCAAGAAAATAAAATTAATTTATTATAAAAATATAGTGGCTCGTTTCCTTGAGTTATAAAAGCAATATTTGAGGAAATTCACATTAAGAAATGGAAATAAATTGTAATTTTTATTTTCCAATTATAAATTAAAAATATCGATTTCTTCAAATTAATTTTACTATTAAATTTAATAATTCTTCTCAATTAATATAATTAATAATTTAAAACTTCTTTTTTTTATATTTTTATAATTATTATTAACAAATAATAGGTCGATACACACATTAAACTATGATTGTGTATGTGTAGGACATTCTATTTAAAAAAAAGTTTCTTTAAAAAGTTTCTTATTTGGATATTTGTATTTATTTTAAAATATGTTACGCGTTTGTTATGATTGTAAGGAAAAGATAATTAAAAAGATAATTCTTTTATCAATTTCAATAAAAATTTAATTTTTCTCTTAATATTCATGTTTGTTAACACATATTAAATATTGGATATGTCAGACAAAAGCTAGAGGCAGTGAATTAATATCGAGGAGTCTATGTCTGCATGTTATGAATGATCCAATGTGTTCAGTTCAGTATATAATTAAAGGTATATATCTTTCCCATTATTTGTCTTGTAAAATTCGATATTGTATATTTTGTTTGCAAACAACGCGATTTCGTCGAGTTAATCCCTTGGATTGACATTTACACCTGAGGAATTTTATTATACCGCCGGATGACAGTGTGCAATAAACGAGATGACATTTGGAAATAAAAGGTCTTATTATCAGAGATATATCTACGAAGGGAGATTAAATTACCTCATTCAAAGCAGTTTAATAAATAGACTATAGATTTTATTATGTACGAGACGCGCGCGACTTTATTACTCAGAACGTGCATGAGGAGAAAACTTTCGAATAAAAAAAAATCGCTTGGTAAAATTAATAGTAATCTCGATGAGCATTTAGGAAAATAACGGGCTATATAATAAAGAATTTAGATTTTCATAAACTCTACATCGACGAAAAAGTTTGCCTATACCTATATATAAGGGAGGGAGGTATCTAATAATGCATTAATGAAAGGTCAACCGCTGGCATAGCCAGACTTGCGAAAGGACGAAAAGAAATAACGAGCAATAACGGTAGTTCACGTTCTTCGAATATTCCCGCCGGCTCAGATTCTCGGTACTCAACGTCTCTTCGCGCGACTATATAAACGTAATGTACTATATAAATACTTTCGCCATGAGAGACGTGAAAGCAGCCCCATTTTCCGTAGTTTAGCGCCATACGTTTCGCAATTATTATCGCGACCGTCGATGCCGCAAATATTTTTGCTAATTATCGCATGTGGCGCGGCCAATAGCATAGGGCAGGCTGGTACAGGGTGGCTTTCAGAATGTGAATAACGGCCGAGGGGGAGGGGACTGTCACCGGAAATAATATGAGGAGACCAGGAGCGTGCGACGGCAAGATTGTATGAAGACAAAAAAAAAAAAAGAAGGGAGAAATAGAGAAAGGGTCGTAGGTGGGGTGCTGTGCAGGGACAATTTGCCGAGAATTTCAAGAACGCGACACCTCGATCGGCGCGAAATGAAATAAGCCAACGAATATTAATTCAGGAACGCCCGAGAGCAATCGCAGACGTGAACGCTCGATACAGATTATCTGACCTGCCTTCTGAAGACGCGCGCAAGGAGAGATTTTCCGCTATGGAATCGCGTTCTCGAGACACTGCGCCGTTGCGCCGGAATATTCCTCGATATTCGACATACTGTCACAGCCGCCAAAATATTGATCGGTATTTAATAATGAAATATTTATTCCTTTTGCGCTATCCGTAATCTTTGTGGAGAATTGTATCGATTAGCAGTACGCTACCTAGTTCTTTCATACATATTTCAATAGCGGTAACTCACATATAAATGCATATTTCAATAAATTTTAATAAATTTCAATAAATTTATTTTCTAAATATTCACTTGTGAGTTATAATTTTCATTGGCTTAGTATCTTAAAATTATTAGCAAGCGAAAGCAAAATAACGTAATATCGTGTAACGTAATATCGCTATTCAGCGCCGGAAGATCTTTGTTTCACGCAGCCACGGGGGGAATTTTATATCCCATTTCGCTAAATCGTAATGCGCATTCGCTCTCTTCATAGCGCTTTCAGGCATCGCGAAGATTATTCGTGAGTAGGCAAAATCTTTCACCCCCGCGAGCGCGTTTTCGCGCAAACGAAATTCGCGCATAAAGCCGATCCGTAGGAAGCGGCACGAAGCTCACTGAATACTCACGGAATTTAATGTGCCATATATGCGCGCGAGCGCACGTATATGTGTGTGTGTGTGTATGACAGACACACACATCCGTATGCGCATACGGTCGCACGTGTGGCAGCTAGTAGTATAACGCGATATGGTCACGCCATCGCCTCTGGGATTCTGCCGGTTTCCCGCATGCAACTTATGATCGTTACTAACGGAACATTATGTAACCCGCGATAAGCGCATAATAGTTCATTCTAATCGTTATTTAAAACGCGCGCCCGTATCGTGCTGGACCTGTTAACTCCTCTGTAATCTTCCTGAAACGTTACTAATTGTATTAAGTCGGCCCTGGCCCCCGAGGCGGCCGGCTGCGAATAAATTTACGCCTCACTGTAAAAAAGGCAGATCCTTTTACGATCCTAGAGGACGTTCGTATGCGAATATTTGGAATTACTCGTTCTAATTAATGTTAAATACTGCTCCGTATTACGTTAACCGGAGGAAGAACGAAAACGAGGTGTTGGGCGATCGGATCAATCCCGCGAGCAGACTCTATACGTTTAAGGCGCATACACGTGCGGTGGTTCGTTAAAATTGCACGTTTTCCATTCAATTAACACATTATCGAAAATGTATTAACTTCTGCGCGAGTTTTTAAGGTGGCCGGAGCGCGCGGCGAAGCCCGTCGCTCAACGCTTTGCTGTGCAAGTTTAAACGTCGCGAACTTTATTCATTGGCGTAAATGATTCCCCTAAATTGCGTTCGCGAGATTTGCAAACAAAAGTGAATCAAGAGGCGAGAAGCCCGTTGAGGTTTATAAACGTCCAGGCGGCGAGAAATTGAGAGAGAAAGAGAGAGAGTAGAGGAAGGGGGTGAGGGGTGGAAGCGAGAAAGATTGAGTTATCAGTAATTTGAATATTTATGGAGCGGCGTGAGTTAATCGTAGATTTTTTTTTTTTCATTTTAATAATCAACTCACAAATTTAGTTCATGTCGTCTAAACGTTCTTCAGTAACTCGGGTGAAATTGTGCAAACGGCACTGTGCTGAAATGTATTTTGAAGCTACTATCGTTCTGAGTAATCAATGGTAATAATAAATAATTTGAAACGCAAAGCACTCGCGCGTAGAACGATGATCGTAAAAACAGTATCGGTTGCTATCATCGCTATTTGCAAATATTACTCACATGGGGACGACGCCAAAGTGCCGCGAATGGGTATGCGTGCCGAAGATAACTTCGCGTTTTTATTCGAGTATCGCATAGACGAGGAACCGATATAATATCGCAAACGGTCGGGAAAGTGCTATTACTTTCCCCGCTATTACATAAGGCGTCGGCATGTTCGTATTACGATTCGTTTTGCCGGCTCATGTGCATTCAGCTATATGCCAATATCATAAGCTTCGAATTTACTTTCTTCGTGAAATCGGTATGCGATCTCGACACAGAGGAAAGAGAGAGCGAGAGCACGTAGAGAGAGTAGATTTTATATCGAAGTCGGTTGGCCCGATGTGACTTCTGCTTACAGCGCCAGCTGATAAACGTTATTATTCTCGCGTTCAATCTAAATTATTAATTCCGCGTCATTGCCTATTTGTAGCGGGCCGCATTTGTCTTGCATTGATTCAATTTTCTGAAAATAGCCGAGTGCCAAAATTTCTTACAAAATGTACACGAGTTCAACAAGTGTCAAGGCTCATTTTTAATTTATTTATAGGGCATGCAAATATTCCCATTTTGAGAAGTAACGATTGCGTTCCAATCTGATAAAAATAACTTAAATCGCGTCTTCTCAATTTAAACTTTTGAGATGCAAATTTAAATCTTTAAAGTCCTTTATTGTCGGAACATTCGTAATCAAATTGAAGTAAATCCTCTACATCCTCTGCTTTATATGCTTTAAAATAGAAACTGTGAATGTACAGATCATTACTTTTATTTAAATGGTGGCATGAATAAAGGAGAACATTTTCTCTTTTAAGTGAATTTTATTTAGCTCTCGAGGGGATGGGGGTTGTCATTTTACAATACTATTCATGAAGGCATTTTAACGAATGGGATAACTATTCCGCATTTTCTGAAGTAAACCAACAAAAAAACTATTATCTTACTCTTAATATTCTTGCGAGAGATCATTTGTATTAACAGTAATATCGAGGTGTTCTTTTTCATTTACTTTTACTTGTTTTGCCGATACTTGCATCCGATGAGTATACAGTGGACTTAAATTACTGTCTCAGTTTCTAGAGCGTACTAATCTTGAATTAATTACACAATTCTTTGCCTTTCTGGTGCTATGCAGTCTCGCGCTTTCTTATTACCGCTTCGTTAGTTTCGTCTATCGAATTCCAGTCGGTCGTTAGATACGCCGAAGTCACGAAGCACCGATTGCACTCGACTATAGATACACAAGGGCGATAAGATTTTCGGCAAAGTTGAATATAATGGTTAACGACTGACGGGCACGCCAGAAATGTTTCGGCACACTGAGAAAAATGTTCGATCCTATCAAAAAGTAACAAACGGATAGTACGATTGTTTAGATCGGAATATCTGGAAATAAACGGATAATCTATTCAAAAAAAGACAGTTTGAACAAATTATCGAATAAATCGTCACTTTTTGAACAAATTATCCGTTCATTTCCGGATATTCCGATCTAAATAATCGTACTATCCGTTTGTTACTTTTTGATAAGATCGAACATTTTTCTCAGTGCAGCGATATCAATTAAATGTGCGACTAGGTATGATTTCGTTTCGACGAATTAAATATTTTACACTAAATTTGCAGTATGCTCATTTCTTCCGGTTTAAATCCAGCACAATTTTCTCTTTTTAGCAACAAATCGCACTCTCGCGAACGGATGTCTTGCCCCCGTTAATTTACCCATCGAAATTCGATTATCGCGTATTTTGAATATTTGCGGTCTCCGCTCCGCGAAATATTGGAGTTTCCGCACTCTCAGAGTGGTCGCGAAGCTCGGAAGTTGGTTATTATATTAAGAAAAAGTCTCCGTTAGCGGAAATTGGATTTCACTTTTAACCGCGAGATGGAGGTTGCTTAAGAGTCTGCTTCGCTGGCTGGATTTTGATTGTAAACTATTCTATCTCGTTTCCACATTCCGCAAGCGAACCTCCTCGTGCCATCCGGCCGCGCCCGAGCCATAGGCAGTCGTCCGCGTACAGAGATATTATTGGAAAAATATATCGACGCTATAAAAGCTGTGGAAGCCTTTAAGCTGAAAATTGCTTTCAGCCGAAAGTGGGTGTTCCGCCGCTGCAATATTTTTCCGGAAGTTAATATTCGATTCAAGGCGTAAATTCGATAATCGCGGCGCGTAAGCGCACCGCATTAAACGTGGCATTAATGCCACCCTCTATATTTCCATATCTCTTATACCGAGTGTGCGTTGTTGCGCTGCATTTATAACATCGCGGTTTTATTTTGGCCAGTGTTTACTGTTTGGATGCGAATGAGTAATTCAATGATCATTTATAAATGATTTCCATCGAGTATTCTTAGCTAGTCAAATTTATATTCATATTGCGCCCTGCTGCGAAAATACACAGTAAATTTTCCATAACATCGCAATTAATATTCGTTTCTGATGAAAATATTATTGGTCTTTTTTTTGTCAAACACTCTGACAATACTTGCTTTATAATATTTTAAATTTTAATTTATGATCTCTACACAGAAAAAAATGAGTATCAAATCAACAATTCATTGTTTCATATGTAAGCAAGAATATAAAATCTCCTTGGAAGTATTTATAATCTCAAAGAGACATCATTTGCTAGCATAAAGAAATTTTGTTTCTTCATGTAAGCAAATTATGTCTGACCAAGATTATCAAATTCTTCCAAGAAAATTTTATATTCTTGCTTATATATGAAACAATGAATTGTTGATTTGATAGTCATTTTTTTCTGTGTATCGATTGAGTGATTATTTGTCGTTAGACAAGAATCTCACCTTGCAGGTGACATTGTTTTTTCGCATATTTTTATAGGTAAAAATTTCATTACGCACATCACCCATTACTAAGCGAAAACGGTCTCCCGCTTCAATCCGTGGACATCTTATAAATTTTCACGCGAGCCAAGCAAAGACGATAAGTATTTTAGTTCTCCCTGGCAGCGGCGCTATTATTGTCTGAACGATAAGATCTCTCGCTAAATCCAAGCCTCGCATCGGTACCACGAGGACAGTTTGAGTTATGCTGCCTGGTACCACAATGAGGAAACTCTCGGTAGGGGCGGTTAGGTGGACGAAGGTTAGGGGAATGGTGTACGACAAAGAAAGAAGGTCGAAACAGAAGGGAGAGAGAGGGAGAGAGAAGAAATAAGGGTAAGGATAAGGATTTATAGGAAGAAACTCGTCGCACGCGAGAAGTACGAAATACCGTTAGGCCTTGCATAGTATGTCTACAATGCGATTCGTTTACTTTGAATAGCTTGTGTCCTCGAAGCCCACACGGTCATATAAGAAGAATTGCAATTGATTTCCGAAAAATAAATTAGACAATTCGGAGACATAAAGTAGAAAATGATGCTCGTAAAATTATATTCGGTTAATTCATTGCAAGCTTTTACATATATTGGTTACCGATATGACCGATATATTATCGTATACTTTGTGTGCAACGTTTCGCGAAACAGCGAAAAGTTGTTCGCTTACATTCGATTACGTTCGTTACTTTCAACGCGTGTTTCGCAATAATGGATAATCAATGAATCGAGCCGGCGCTATCTCTTCCGCAGCTTCCCGCAGAAGCCGTTCGAACCCAGCCGAGATTTATCATAGCCTATAATTCTTATTAGAATAATGCTGTGGAGGCTTCCCGTTACCGTTTGTGCGCCGCATCCGGTACACGCGTGCAACCTTAATATGGGAGAGTTTCTCTTTCGGCTGCTTCTCTCTCTCTCTCTCTCTCTCTCTCTGTCTCTCTCGTTCCGAAATATCTCTATTTAAAGCAAAATAAGCAAAACGATGTAACTAGTAGATGTGTGCGGTGTAGGTAATCAGCGGTGGCCGGTGGATGCAGGAACGACGGAAATTGCGCGAAACTAGTGCGGGCCCTATACCGCCGGGATTAGTCTGTCTAATGCGCGTCCACCGTTACAGAAGTTCACTCGGATGCTCTGAAATATGAAGTGGCTTCTGCGCGGTTCCATGTTTATTCCACCAGCCATATCTATCTTCTGCATGGTCGAAGTGGCGCACCGGGCACAGCTAGGACATCGCGTTTGTCCACTTTGAGCGGTCATACCATTTCGCGGGATCGAGTTAATCTCATGCTGCTCCCTGAAATAGCCTCCTTCGGCTAAAGACGGAATATCGACATGCTCTGTGTCAGCCTCGCGCGTTTATCAAATTGGGAAAGTTTATATCTTACTTCGTATACTTATACTTGCATGGATTTTCGTCGAGAAGTTTTAGTTAAAAACTTTCAACAATAAATTGTTAATAAACAGTATTAGAATCAAGAGAATTGTACTTATCATGAGAAAAAAAAAATATATATCATAAATGAAATAATAAATTTTATACGAAAATAATATATTCTTGTAAAATTTCTAATTAAAATGATTTCAGCTTAATTAATGTATATATGTAATAATTAGTCTACTTTAGAGAATCGGTAATTGATGCAGCATTATCCTTTGATAAGGGCTTACGAATAAAATATGACAATAAAATATTCAGGCAAGTGGTAGTACAGAGATCCATTAAATATAATCTTCTCAAGCAGAAGTATAGAGATTAAATAAAGCATATTACATCAAAGAATTAGAATATATCTTAGATAATTAATCACGTTGAATTTTTAAGCTTAAGCTCTTTTTTCTTTTACTTTAACTTTTTTGTTATCTTCTTTTAATAGAATGTGCAATTTTTTAATAAATATATGCTATGTAAAAAAAGTGAACGTTTTCGTATCCAAAAGCAGCATTATTCAATCCGCGATTATGCTAGTTGCGAGGCAAATATTATCGGATTCAAGAACGGCAATGCGTTTCGTCGGCGCGGCGGCGCAAAGCGAGAATTTAATAGCCGATGAGACTATATGCTCTCATTCCTCCTATAACATCGTGAACGTTCTATAAATTGTGGAAAAAGCGTCCTATTATATTCTCGTTGCTGGTGTGCTCGTTTTACTTATCGCCGGAGATGTATCTTGCATCCTTAAGCCGACGCGCAATAGGTTAAAGGCAATTTGTCACGGCACGCGTTATCGCCGTCGTAAACTTTCTTCTTTCATAGTAACTATGCGGAAGCGAGCGTGCCTTTAAAACACGTTTGCTGTAAAAATTTAATTATTTGTTTATTAGAAATTTAAAGGCTCCCTCCCCCTCCCCTCCTCTTTCTCTTTCGTATCAAGGTACCAAAGAGTGCAATATACATTCATTATTCAGTAACGTAGCAGAATATATATAATTTTCCGAGACTTCGTGTTACCTTGTATGAGACGTGTAAAAAAAAAATCTAAATGTCTCATACGAAAAATCGATACGTGTTAATGGATACTCGAGAGGATCGGATAGAGGATCGCTTCAACGTTCTTGCAGCGCTAGTACAAGATGTAATCGACGGCGTAACGAAGTTGCCTTGAAACGACGCTACGACGTAGGTGCTCGTTCGAAGCGAAGCGACAATGGCGCGGCTCAGCTCGGCTCCACATGGCGTGCGCACCAGTCTCTAATAAATAGTAATTAGCGAGCTGGTAATTAATACAGAGCAATTCCACAAGAGGGGGAGGGGGGACAAAGCGTCACGTAGTTCTCGCGCCTGCGATCATCTCTCCGGTCAACCAACCGATCTAAGAGGCTCGCCCGTTATTTTCCACACCCTTTGCATCCCTCACCATCCCTTCCTTAATGCTCGCTTGCTCGCGCTCTCTCTCTCTCTCTCTCTCTCTCTCTCTCTCTCTCTCTCTCGCTTTCTCGTGTGTGCAATGACCTCGGCTAATGCGACGATTATACTAATAAAATTTCCGTCCACTTTACGACGCGCGGCCTCTATCTCGGCGAGACATTAGGAAGCGAGGAACCCCAGAAGAAGGCAAACATTCGCCCGCCTTTTACCCCCGCGTGAGCAAACAACGGCTCTCAGATCGAGTTCATCCTTCCCAGGATACGAAAGTTCGAAGAGAAGGCGCGGTAGTAGAAATTCCTGTTGGAACTCGAAACGATTAAAGGGGTCCTTTGAAGCATCATATCGCGGGGCGGTGCCTTCTGGCTCAGTTCAAAATCAGCTAGGGTAAAACGGTGTATGACGATCTCCCCCTCGATGGCAGCTAATGACCTCTCGCCTAGTTTCAATGCAATTTATGTTCAATTTGATATTGTGTGCGTGAATGATTAAATAAATTCCGATTATTCCGAAGCTTGATTTTTAACATAGTATTTCGCGTTTATAAACTCTTTAATATTTATCTGTGATTACAAAAGCTCTATGCCATTGCAAATTGAGATTATCGTTGGTATTTTTTTTTTATATGGAAAAAAAAATTTAATGGAAAGTTCTACGTGTAGTACGCTCGACGACATCTTTTTCGCCATAAAGTCGCTGGACAAGCAAGTTTCGTCCGGAATTATATTCATAATTATCTTAGCAAATGCTTCTTAACGAGAGAGAAAGAGATGCGCGGGGGAAACCGAGTGAGTGCTCGCGTACGCTCCGTAAACTTTACAGAACTATGGGTGGCCACTTGTACTTACTAGAGCAAAGTTATGAAGTGTCATTAACCAACTGCATGTAACTTACTTAGTCCGGGTGCATCTCCAATCTGTTCATTACATGACTTTCTCCTGCTACATTCACTTCATAAGCAGCTACGTTATTCCTGACGCTAACGCAGTCTTATCTATTAACGTTATAATGCGAATTCTTATATGAATTGTTATGTCTTTGAGAATCTCGCGAAGTTTCCGAAATTAATTTAAACATTTCTCACGTGGTACATGGCGGGAAATTAATGAAATCGTTATCTTTATTCAATATATGCAATAGTTGATATGGCGGTATCGTTACAAGATCTCCCTAGAGTAATCCTCTGTTACTTATTCACGTGAATTTCGATGAGCATATCCCGCGAAAAAGGCATTGAGGGAGTTATCTGCTGTGCACCGCATCGCCATCGCGCGACACCGCTGCGCTCCCAGAGGTGCAACAATAATTATTTCTAATTTCCAGTTATGCAAAAATACGCAAAGCTTAAGTACCCCAGATAATAATATCAGTCTCTCTCTCTAGGCAGTCCCGGAGGTAACGTGAATTTTTTTCTTGCAAATTATCTGCTCGACCATTGAGAGTAAAAGCTATCTCTCGAAATGTTTTCAATAAGTCAAAATTATGTAATTTTTTCGTTTTTCCACATAACATGTAATTTTTTTAACAATTCATTTTTCTCGATTTCTATATTATATTTGTATAAAATATATCGGTTTTCACGTATCCTTTAGAACATCTCTTTTGATGCTAATGAAAAGTATAATAGGTATTCAGTATTAAACGAGCAATGGTTTGTAATTAATACGTAATATCAAATATGTAATAAAATCTGTCTAACTGCATTCAGTGCAAGTGCGTGTGTGCGTTAAGCTGTCATCGTTTCGTTTCGAGAAAGCTATGCATTATTGACTTGCTGACAGGACGCTAAAGAATAAATATTTGATGTCATTTAATATACATAAAAAAAATCATCTCATTACGTGTTGTATAGTCGTGGTGAAAACATGTTTTGAAATAATGTGCGGTAGAAAGAGGCTATATTATGGGATATAAGCTGCTATCCATGTAAAACTTGTTATTCTTACACATATATTGTAATATCTGTTGATCACTCTTTTCCGTAATTACATTATCTGGGAAATGTTGCATTTCGTGTTATTTTTTTTTTCGATTTTTACTTTTGATCTTGTTTCGTTCGATATTTCTAAAATTTTAGCAACTCGACATATCTCGACGAATTCGAAGCAACGGGATTATAACATCGTGCTAATTTGCGCATTTACCATCTCTATGGTGCTTGTACTAAATACCATTTCGTTGTGTGCGCGTGAACGATATAACTTTCAATAATTTCCCGGCAGCAGATTTGGTGCCGCGTAGCGTATGCATATTTTAACATGGGATCACATTATATTCACATAAAGCGCAGCGCTATCCCAAGATTTGTCTGCATATTGAGGTCTGTTTATATAGCAGCACGTGGCTCGCATTAATTAGCAATTGACGCGGAATCAATATTATTAAATCGCGTTGAACTGAAAACGCGCGCGATTCTTTGCGCGAGAGCGAATCCCTGCGTTCGGTCAAACTTTGCGCTCCGTTAAAACTGTACGGATTATCGAGAATGCATTACAATAAATTCCCGTGTAAGCATAGTGAGCCATGTGAGCATTCGATATACTGGCAAAACGCTTCTCGTAAAATTCGAGTGATCCCGTAAAAATAAAGCCGAACAGTGTTTCGTTTGTATTCTCATAAAAGATCTCGGATCTACATTTTTTTTTTTTTCGGTATCTTTTTCGTTTTTATCAGCAAACTCGCAATACGAAAATACTTTTCACGGTATCTAAACGATTTTTTAAACTTACATTATCGACAGATTAAACGTGCGCGTCATTTAATGATTATTACAATTTCCTGTGAAGAGAGGTTGAGAATTGAATAATTTTATATAATAACAAGCTGTTGCTTGCGCGAGATAATTTATAGCAAGAAATAAAGTATAATCAAACGTTGCGAATTATAATACCGACAGCCTCTCATTAACTGTCATCGCACATGAGTAATCGCGCTTGTTAATATGTCGCGTTTCTATTATTATACAAGTGTTTAGTGCAGCGATACGTGAATTGAATGCAACCGTACGTTAATCGCACGTGTATGTAATCTCCGTGCACATGCGCGCACCAACGTTCAGGATCGTCACGACCAGTACAAACGATGTTTAGTCGCAGGAGTATACTAATGGTATGTACATAGAAATATAGAGAAACGAATATACGCTGAGTATATTTACAATGAATTAACGGGTGCTTTAATGCAAACCTCCCCCTTGATCTACACCCCATTAGTTTAAACAGATACCTCATACCATCGCGTACACATCTGCACATCTACATAATTGGCGCTGGAGCATGCACCAAATTAAACATTCGCTGGTGAAAACTGAACCGCGTCATATAACGGTATCCACGGGCTGGCGGAATGGATCATGTTACGATTCAATTGTCATTATATTGCTCTTTTCATGGAGCACTAGCGACGTTTCGCGCTCGCACATGAAGTTACATTAGTTTACAGAGGAATAAATACTCACTTGCGCGAGTTTAAAGGAGAAATCTTTTACAGTAGTATACGTTTAAACCTATTAATAAAATTAATTTATCTTAGATTTAGAGCTTAGGAATTTAATTCTCCGAATAAACGCCACTAGAGCCTACGAAAAATCGTTCGAATTGTCACTTACCCGAATACGTCTCGGTCGGCATTTGGTCACTTGGCACAGTGAAACTTCCTGATGCGTTCGGTGGGCAACCATTTCGGTTTTGTTGCGCGCGTAAAGTATGCGTTGCGTGTAAAGACGGTCCACGCGGCGGTACTTCCGGTGGCGCGGGTTCCGGAGGGGAATCCCTGCCGGTATCTGGAAACGCATAATATATTTCCTTCTGTCAAATTGCACACTGTTTTTCGCAGCACGAGTCGCGCTTTAATGAAAGCGTGAACGAAATTTGATAAATAATATGCTGAACGACATCAATATGGAACATTGTAAACGTGTGTGACGTAATATTAGCAACATCAAATAAAATTGAATCGATTATATGAGAAATCAAACTATCTGTTAATATTTGTTGTATGAGAACTGCATAAAATAACTATTGATCATCGAGAGATTTAATCTCACAATTTTTGTAATTTCTTTGTTTTCTCAAATAACAGATTCATTCGATATGTCGATAAATTCAAAATATTTGGTGTTTATCTTGTGAATTATTGATTGAACGATTGTATCGGTGTAATTCCATCCATTTCATTGCGATATTGTTCTCTCTTACGTGGCATTCACGAAATTCTAGTCCGTTTCTGCCCGTAGAAACGCCGCGAGCAATTAAGCGGCATCAATAATTAGGCATCTCCTCGTAACGTTTTATGCATGCAAATTCAAAGAATCTATCTGCCATTACACGGCGAAATTGATTACCCATTATAGGCGAAGGAGTACACAAGGAAATACTGAATAATAGGTGAGCAACATAATTGAGACATTAACGGCGTATATTGCAATTCCGGTATCATTATCCATAAATGCACATTAAAAGCTGCGACAGCATGCGACACGACACAATGCATCTCACGTGTCTCGTTTTGCACATGCGTACACCTTCAAGTAATCCATGCATATATGTATACGTTCATAATGGATCAATTTTCTGAGAATTTTCTTGTGTAGTTTCTTGTGTTTGAAATATAAAGTAATTGTGTGGGAGCGAGCTTCGACAGGGCAATACTAAAAATTTTCCGTTTCTACCCTTTCACCATGGGCCCTTCGGGGCTTAGCGTTGCGGGCGTTCCCGTAGTTAAGTTACTTATAAAGTTGTTGAAACTTGAAAGGAACTCCGCCAAAGAATAATTAAAGTTACCTAAACATAAAGGGCACAAAAGAGTGCCTACCAGGCATGTCGAGGGCAACAAAAATATTTGAGAGTTTACCCGCGAGAAGCTCATCTCTTGTATCAGAAAGGGACCAACGTAATTGATATTCAGAAACATTGAAACGCTGTTAATCAATGTGTTGAGCACAACTAGAAGATAATAGTTATAAATTTTCCATCTTTTTTAGCCGTAACATTTTATACATATCATTTGAACGAGCACCAGTTAGGGCGAATTAGCCAAAACGGCCGACGATGACGCTATATAAACCGATACCATGTTGAGCATATATACATAATTGGAGCAATGTATAACCATTAAAGGTTGTTAATGTTACAGAGCACATTATTGTAAATCAAGTTTAACTGCAATACAGTGGTCTATCGCGCTTTCGTGAAGCTACGTAACTTGGTTGTGGTAACTCGGATGTGGGATAATGGAATTTCGGTCCCTGGTCCTGCGGATTAAAATCTATTAAGCGAGTCGTTATAACTTATGGATGTGTGTTGTAAATGTCAAGACAATTATACTCGAGCCACATAGTAAACAATATTTTAACATAGTTACCGTAATTCTTTGCATCGGCAAGTAAGTCAATAGTAAGTGACCCCGTTTAATATTTATTACCGAAAAAAGGTTGTATAAAATTTTCAGGCGACACTAATGACATTGAAATATTAATTTAAATAACATTAAAAATGAGAAAATAATCGTAGGGAAATTATAAAATATGGAATTTGTGTGATATTTTCTCGTAATTAGTTTGTTGTGTCGTATTGTGTTTGTAATGATAATGCAATATTGACATCAAATCTGTTTATAATAGTACAGTCGATCTTCCTACAGATTGCTTACATACCTGTGAGATAAATAGGCCTGGGTAGACCTGTGCACCAAGGAATGTGCAGAGAGAAAAGTGCATTAGTGCGGCGGGATTGGCATGTGCTCATGTGAAAATTCCAATAAAGTATTACATCATGCAGATGGAGGATGAATTATTATATACACGATAGATTTACTTTAAAACAAATTTCTACGGAAGCGCGAACTACAGAGCATTAAACGCAGTAAATAATCAGCTTTGTATTCGTGTATTATTAAAATACTATAATATTAGAATTACTGATTTAAAAAATTCAGATAAAAAACTGATTTAAAAAATAGCTAATTTTTCGTCAGCAGTTAAGAATTTTCCATTGATTAATCGATGCCAAATGAGAACTCGAGATATAGCACAGTAGAGGATGTTATTTCGTGATTAATTTAATAATTTTACGGGAAAAACAAGATCACAAATGCATTTTAGAGTGTGATTGAATCGGATGACATCGAAGGTTAATGCAATTGTCATGCATGTGAATGATAATGATATATCTGCAATATTCGCTTTCGCTTCCTGACAACGCTTTGCGTCGGGACTATTTTAGATTTTCGACGATTTTCACCGTTATCACATGACCGGATCGAATTCTAATTAATCGCAGAAATTATAAACGCGATAGGGAAATTATTTCTGCGAAGTCACCTGGGAGCAGCGTCGATATTTTCCGTAATAAGCAGTAATAATCGCTTAATTAAACCGGACCGTGAAATGCGCAATGCGTAGCTGTCAGCGCCAGCCGCGTCCGTCGCGTATCTCGGACAACTTTACCGTCGAAATATACATTTGTTCCAGTTATTGAACAATTTGCCGGTATCGTTCTAGTGCTCGGAACACCTGTAACGCTCAATTACAAAGTCGATATCGCACCGACGACAAGGGGACAAGGAAAAATCTCGGAACTGGTGCCGAACCGCCGTAGAAAGGGCCGGTTCCCCTTTGAATCCGCAAATGTGTTACTTTATAAGACTTATACGCTTTGTAACGACGTGATATAAGTCGCGGAGTACATTTCCGTTTTCGTGGTCGTTACATCACTTTACGTGCGTACCCAGTACGAAATGCAGCAGCAAATTAAAGTCCGGGAAAGTACATGTTTGAAGAAGGTTCTTCTGAAATTGCGAAATATGCTATATGCTAACGTTAAATTGCTAGAATGCGGGTGAAAGAGTTACAACCGGTTAAATTTAATCCGATGACTAAATTGCCAAAAGCAAAAATATCTCGAAACGAGCGCAGCGAAATTTGATGATCCAATAGATCAATTATATCCTCGATTGGCAACAAACAATTTTATTATCTATTTGATGGATACGTTCGACATCATCTTTTTTTATATGTTTCGCACATACGCGTGGAAGTCAGTTACTCGCTAACGTAACATGTAGCGCAAAGATCTGCAGATGTGCTAATTTCTACGTAAATTCTACAGAATTCTGTTAAACAATTTATTGCACTGTATATGTGTAAATTTGCCGGCATAACTAATTATACGCAGCAAGGATAGGAGATAACGCTGCCTACATGAAGGTTAGATCAATACGGTTCCAGCCAATTATAGCTAATGCTGGTACATCATTGACCAGTGGTCAAACCGCGTTACTGTCTCTCATAAAGCATAGAGGATGGCGTTTACAGAACGCGCAAAATAAATCATGCAGTTTCTGATGGCAATAGATGCAGTGCAATCTAATTCTGTAAAATGAACATGATATGTAACTCGGTAATATAGATTTCATTATTTACATAACGCGGCTTATATTTCTCTATAGCAGAATATATATTACATTCAAATTAAAATTTGTTCAATCTCTCTTTTACGAATATCAAAGAATTATTTTTTTTTTATGAATTAATTTAGATTAATTTGCTTATTTTGTGAGTATTTGTAAAATTTAAACAGTTTTGTTAATACAAAAGCTGCACACATGCAATCAAGTTTATTTTTAAATATACTTTATTATAATTCCCCTGAATATATATTGTATATTATATTTGTAATTCCTAAATTTTGTCGAAATATCTTTATAAAAGTTAAATCACATTATTGATAATTAAATCGTTTCACGTTTAAATATTTCGATGAAGGCCCTCAACTTTCTTGACACAGTATTTAGCAGGGAATTTATTGGATATTGCTTTCGACTGTTATTACAAACGTGACAAGCGTACACACACGTATTTGGCGTTAGTGCGACATCTAATTGGACACATTATTGAGCAATACAACGTCGTCGACGGTATGTCTTGGCCAATCGTTGTGAGCCAATTATGTAGTATGCCAGCGCATCACCGATACCGAGTTCAACCGAGTTATCCCTCATTCGCGGGCGGCGAGAAGGGTTAGTCAGACAGTGCAAGGGGATGCAAGGTAGCCGACAGTGACTTGATGCGGTTAGCGATTCGCGTCTGTAATTCGATTTGTCGGTCTAACGCCTCCGCCGCATCGGGGAGTACACGTTCATGTAAATACGAATTATTTGCCAGTGCTATACCCCGGCGCGGTATTGCCGCGATGGTAGGTACTGTACCTACTGTCCGATAACCAGTCCAACGAATCGTTCCGGCTTGACTCCTTCCGGACCAAACAGTCTAATAAACCGAGTTAGCATTCGTGAATGCTTCGTCCGAACTGTCTCGTACAATTTCTATGTGCCGCTTCCGCCTTCGTTCGCGCCGTACACACAAAATTTCATCCGTGCCTCGCCCGGATCCATTTACCATTGATAAATTGGTGAGATGTATATTACGCTTTTATTCTATCTTCAGACTCTCGGTGCACAGCGACATAATAGAATCGAGCACACGGAAAAAAAATTAGTATCAAATCAACAATTCATTGTATCATACGTGAGCAAGAATATCAAATCTTCTTGAAAGAATTTATAATCTTAAGAAGACATAATTTGCTAATATGTAGAAATTTTGTTTCTTCATATAAGCAAATTATGTCTGCTTAAAATTATCAAATTCTTTCAAGAAAATTTTATATTCTTGCTTATATATGAAACAATGAATTGTTGATTTGATACTAATTTCTTTCTGTGCATATTTATTGTACTTACGTTTGATTAAAATTTGATTAAAATTCTCAAAATTATTTTCTGCTAATCATTAGGCGAGAAAAAATAATTAAATATATTTGGAATAGGATGAGGTTCCATAAAACAGTTTTGTTATGATGAATTTTCACGGAGGAGAAAGTTCATAAATATCACGTTGCTCGTAACCTGAGCATTATACGATAATTTACGACAATTAAGCTTGCGCATTGATTACATTCGGTTTGAGTTATTTACCTTAGCATAATGATAGTAAAGTGGTGAGACAGGACCGTTATAACGTCATCCATAAACCTAACGTCCCATATTTTTAATTTCCGCGCGTTCTTTTCACCGACGCGGAGAGTATCTACTTTTTTTTTACGACATAAAAATTGACCTTTATTTCTGCAAATGACAAAAAAGATAACGTTGCAAACAATTTAACGTAATAAAAGATTTGCGCTGCCATAGATATCTAGTTCGAAAAAAGATAGACTAAAAAGAATAGAACGATAATGGTAATGGCGAACACGGACTATTGGCATAGTTCGCAAGTGGCGCTTGAAATTATTCCTATTCGTTGAAACTTGGCACTTATCCAAGCAGACACATTGGTATATAACTTCCCGAATGGTCATCGTCACAAAAATTATTTGATTGTAGGTAAAAGTGACGAATCACAAGTGTACTTGATTAAAAGTCACTCCTACGATCAAAAAAGCGAAAAATCGCGCGAGTTATTTATCTAACCAAGTGTTTATTTGACCATATTACCGTTTATTAAAAATACCGACGTTACTTTTGCGAGATATATGGCACGGTTATTTTTAAAGTTTTTACTTGACTGTATACATAAGTCAATTGATTCCGCGTACATTTATTTCGTTCGTGCATGCAACATATACCGCGAAACCTACATAAATCGAACGAATTGATAGCATCAAGTTTGCTGGTGCGCATGATTCGTTCTACGGCATTAAATGCAACAGCCCGCATCGGAGCCCGTCAAAAATTACCGACCATCGTTGAAACGATTGCGAAAACCCGCGGAAAATTTATTTTTCACCGACGGTGATTTGCTTCTGCACATTTACATTGTGCACAATTATTAATTTTCACAAAAACTGTGCATTTCCCCTAATTGATATACCTGTACAAATGTATGTAATATACATATACATTTCACGAGTTTAATGATTATTTGAAAATTCTACGGATTAACAGAAGTTTATAATGAATGCGAATGGTATTAAATTGCAAGACGAACTTACTACGTATCGACAGAATTATGTTTTGTTCTCAGTGTTCGTTTATTCACGGTTTCGTTACATAGTTAATGCTTACGCCGGGGTTAAACGTATCTGACGTGCAAATTCTTCACTTTACGATGACACGTACGTTCATTTAGCGTGTGCATTTCATACCTTTGTGGTAGCAAATTACCGTAACGTTATCGGGTTTCGCGCGTTTGCCAATTCAATAACGTGCTCCTCGACTGGGCCACATTAGACTACGGCGGTCTAATGTAATATCAATCGTCTTTCTGGCGATGCGGCGCACACGGGGTTAACGCGGGTAAGCCCTGACCGTTGGGAGCCATTTGCTAATAGATGCCGCGACATGCCTCCATTAGACCGCAGGGACATTCTGGCAAGCAATATCCCATCGCAGATTCAGACTCAAATTACTGCTTACGAGATCCAGGTAATTATACGCGGTATCTTGCAGTATCTTATATAGTGCTCGTCGTCACCATCGGCACTCTCGTTAAGTAAGTAATGCGTCAAAAAATTACTGCCGAGAAACCTACCCGATAATTATACTGAGCAACACGAAATTTGCCTTGACGTTTAACAATTTCTTAAATGGGCCTCTGAAAGACTTCATTGATTAGGTAACTTTAGCTTAAATTTATCTTTAATTTATTTTTTGTCTTACAGCTTAGATCTAAGCTAATAATCTTGGACAATAGTTTAGATCTTATTTTAAACCTTATGAAAGTTTGTACACAGTAAAAAATTTGGACTTTCTGAGACATTTTTTGTATGACCCAGAAAGTCCACTCTAAATTTTAAGTTAAAATAACTCTTATTTATCGTGTTACTTATTGAC